>WUQG02167660.1:0-23099 GCA_011317285.2 Androctonus mauritanicus
TTTCAAAAGGAAAACATATCTATACGGGAAAGATTTTCAGAATCCATTGAAGAAAATCCTGAATGTCATCTAATACAATTATTTGCCCGGGCAACGCCGGGCACGGGTCTGCTAGTTTATTATAATTAATGTTCATTTTTTTTATTTTCTTGATAC
The DNA here is from genome assembly GCA_011317285.2 of Androctonus mauritanicus. Classification (NCBI taxonomy): domain Eukaryota; kingdom Metazoa; phylum Arthropoda; class Arachnida; order Scorpiones; family Buthidae; genus Androctonus; species Androctonus mauritanicus. The sequence goes on from WUQG02167660.1 coordinate 157, forward strand.
TTAATACTTGAAAAAACATCATAAACCTGGGAACTCAAACTGAAAACTATGTATATATGCACACATGCACATGCACACATACACACAGTTCTCAATGAGTATAAGTTTATTTTTATGAACTCATAAACATGTATATAAAGATATGTATTTATCTCATCTGTGTATATATATGTATATATATTTATCTCTTGAATCAAAAATATCTGAATATATAAACAATAAATGAAGTATACTGCTAAGAAATTAGGAATACTATGGTGAACAGTTCTGAAACTGCTATATTACTGCTCGTAATAAGTAACTACTTCAGATTAAGCACTAAAAAGCAGCTGCAAAGTTCGTAAAACAAAATTGTATGTTCTGTTCTTTTTATTTGAAAAGCTTATAATGGCTTGTTTTAATAATTCTTTGTCTACCTGTGACTGAAGATGATGTCTTTGCACTAATAAACGATTTTGTTTTACGAACTTTGCACCTGCTTTTTAGTGTTTAATCTGAAGTAGTTACTTAAATTAGGAATAATTTAAAAAGTAGCTATTTGGTTATTATTATTATTTTATTTCATTAAATGATTAACCAAGTATCCATTTTTAAATTATAACAAATATTATAATTTTTCAGAAGTGTACTTGCTTATTTTTTACACATGATTTTGATTGGATACTTGTTTAATCATTTAATGAAATAATTTATTTTTTAGGTGAAAACTGTTTCTTTGTGAAAGAAAATTCTAAAAATAATATATTAAACATTTCATTAAAATATATTCTTTATTTTTAATTTGATCAAATCAAAATATTTAGAAAATATTAAGTAAAATAAAAATAACTATATTCCAAATTAAGTTGAATGATCTGTAGAGATGATTATGGATCACCTGTGGAGGTGATCTGCAGAAATATTTACAGAGAAGAATCATCCTTTTCTAAATTCCTTCATTTTAGCCAAATTGGGTCAATTTTTTAAAAGTTTTAAATGAATTATGATATCAAAATTATAAATTTATTCAAAAATGGTTTTGACAATATGATCTATAAAGTTGTTCATGGAGAAGGGCTCTGTATCACTTCCTTTATTTCACATTGATTGTACTGAGACCCTCAAGAGATCTCAAGTAATCTAAGAAATACTTTTATTCCAAATTTCATTGAAATCAATTAAATGAAGTGATCTGCACAATTGTCTGCAGAAGAGGACAAAAAAAATAATGCTTTATTGATGATTTTTATTATTTTTAAATTGCTTCAATTCTTTTATTAATTGAAACTAAAGTTTCAAATTTTGTAATCTTTATTCTGTTGAATAGTTTTCTTGAATATAAATATGAGATTAATAATATTTAATTAAAGTAAAATACAGGGCTCTTTATACTGCTAAAGGGCTCTGTATTTTACTTTTGTTTTTGTTTTGTGCAGTCTTGACAAACTTGTATTATAATATTTAACTTAGAATAAAAGTTGTAGTTAGCTGAGTTTTGATCAAAATGATTCCCATAATAATAAACAAACAATGAATAATGTTGTTGTTGGTTTAGAGTCACTGCTCTTGATTGATTTTTTTAACAAAGTGAAATTATATATTTATGGCATAAAATTTAAAAGTAATGTTATATATATTTTTCTATACAAAATTTCCCAAAAATAAAATATAATTAAAATAAGTAAGCATCCATTGCAGCTAAACAAGAAATAATGATTAAACTTTAATTAAAAATTTTTAGCCATCTACATCATCATAATAGCATAAATCATTAAGTATTAAATATTTGTAGATTTAATCAAAAATTATATAGTTTAATTACATATGTTATATGTACAGGGTGTAAAAAAAAGTCTCTCTCTCCAAATAACTTGATAACTATCATAGATTTCAAGAATCTGTTAATGCCAACAAATAGGAAGTCATGATTGTGCTACCTTATGGTGACCTTCAAATGAGCTGATTATGCAAATGAATACACTTGCAAATCCTATCTCATCAATTGTAACAGCTAGGGAAAAATTTCCAATTCTGAACACTTTAAAAAACTTCATCAAAATTGAATGAAAAGTTCACTCAAAAATGAAACAAAAACATTTTTAAATGAACTTAATTTTTGCCAAATTTTTCCCTTGATATGTTTAATAGAAATTTTAATCATTTGAAATAATTTAAATTTAATTTTTACATGCAAATTAGTTTTATACGCAAATTTTCACAATTACATGTATTATAAAAAACATTTTTACATGCAGATCATGTCAAATGCCCTTCCACATCTGATTCTGGAAATTTCTGGAAGTTTCCATAACAGCACCATCTTTCTGTTCAATTGGCATAAAAAGCTACATTCACACATGCATAATTCAGTATACATGTACAGGGTCATCGAGGTAAATCTGGAAAAATTGCTATGTAAATAAAACAACAAAACTGCAGAAAAAAAATAAATGTATTTAAAAGAAAACTAATTAAAAAGCTAAATACACTATAAATAATCAAAATTATTCGATATAGCCACCATTTGCTTCTACAACTTTTTCAAATCAGGGCCTAAATTCCCTGCAGGCATGCTTCACCTCTTCTCTGTCTAAATTTGTCATCACCTGTAAGATAAAAACCTTCAGGGAGTCCATCGTGTTATGATGAGTCTTATTGATCTTTGCTTCAACCACATCCCACATGAAATATTCGAGAGGGCTGTCTCGGCTGGACGGATGCCACAAATCAGGGCTGGTTACTGAAAAGCTAGGCCTATCAGTGGTATCACCATCAGAAAATGGTGCTCTACAGCGGCCATTTTCCAATTTTTCTTTTTTCTCTTTTTTGTCAACAGTTGTTGGTTTCTGAGGAAAAAAGATTTGTACCCCAAATCCTTCTGCACTGCTAGATTGATTTCAACAATCAATCTAGCAGTGCCCATTTCTTTTGCCACGTCAACCACGTTCCACCTGGATTCTGGTCAATCTTTTCCTCCAATTCGGAGACAAATTCGTCACTCCTCTTGCAATCAGATCACTTTGTGTTTGGCTTGGTTAGGAATAAGGTTCTCTGGGCCTAGACTCTCTAAATCTCTCGGCTTCTTTTATCAAAACCATGCAATGATTTCCATCTGCATTTTTCCCATATGAAGTGAGCAATAATGGCTGCTCTCCAATCGTATTCACAACTTGTTGAAGTAGAAGTTGCTATTTTATCAATTATTAATTACTTCCATGTTGATTGAAATTATAACTAAATTATAGCCCATGCAGAATTTTCCAGAAATTCTGCCTAAAAAAATTCCCAGATTTACTCGACAACCATATATATATATGTGTGTGTGTGTGTGTGTGTGTGTGTGTGTGTAATACACACATACATTAAGAAAGCCTGTTGTATAGTGTGATGCCATGCAATGTTGTAGCGATTCACATATTTCATCAGCAGGTAATCTACCATTTAGCCACTTCCATATTTAATCCTATTCATTCTGCTTTCTGAATAAAGTTTGTTTTGAGCCAAAAGAAACTTTATTCAGAAAGAAGAATGAATATTAATTATGAGTCTTATTTTGAAACTAAACATGATATTTCTTTTTTCAAAAAAAAAAAAAGTGAAGTCATTCTGATAAATTTTTAATTTTTTTTAAAGATATGCAAGCAAAAACACCACATTTAAAGAAAATTGTAGTTCCTTCTCAGAATATTCCTATCAGTGCTACTAAAAAACCATTAAATATTGTAAGGAGGCCTTATAAATCTAGGACATCTAACAGAGTTTTTTCAAAATGTGATCGAAATGTAGCCATTAATGAAAATATTGATACTTCTGCATGTGATATTCACACTACTGAAAAGGAAACAATGGATGCAGCTTATGCTTTACTAGGATTGCCAAATACATTTCCTGATTTTACCATACAAAGAAAGCTTAAAATTGATAAAGAAGTTCAAGTAACATCAGAATTATGTTTTACAAATAAATTTTCTATAAAAAACCTATTCAGAAATAATAGATAAATTCATTTACTGGTATTCCTAATATTCAAATTCTTCAAGCAATTCATGACAATATTCAAATGATTGATGACAACCAAAATAATTACATTCTTCCATTAATGGATAGAATTATTTTAACTTTAATCAAAATAAAACTTAATTTAACATTTCAGTGCCTATTTGTATTATTTGATATAGCATGCCAAACATGTAAGAACTATTTTGATAATATGATTACTCTTCTTTCTGCTGTTTTAAAAACTTGTATTTATTGGCCAAACAATGAAGAAATTTTACATAACATACCACTATGCTTTGAAAATTTTAAAGATACAAGCGTAATTTTGGATTGTACTGAAATTGTTGTACAAAAATCAAAATGTTTAAAATGCAGGATTAAAACATACTCACATTACAAAGGGACAAAAGATATTAGCCCTGATGGCGTTATGCCAGTAAAAAATTTAATTTGATTGGCATAAGCAAGGCCTTTGGGGGCATGCTTCTGATAGAAAAATCTTTTTTGAGTCTGGAATAATTAATATTTTATATCAAAGATGCTATAATGGTGGATAAAGGATTTGTAATTGATAATGATTACTATATAAATAAAATAAAATTATATAGGCCACCATGTCTGGGTAAACAGAAAAAGTTTAGTACTGATGATGCATTTTATACTTCAGAAATTGCATCTACAAGAGTGCATGTAGAAAGGAGCATATAAAGAGAGCATATAAGAATCAAGTTTTTTAAAATTTTTAGTGGTAAATTTCTTTTTAAAATGCTACCTTATGTAGATGATATGTCTATTATTATTGGCATTGTAAACTTAACAAACCCTATTTTAGCAGATGATAAATTTATGCAACATGTTACTGAAGAAATATGAATAAGTTTGCTTTTATAATATTGTTAAAAGTTTACCGTATTTACAAAAATTTAAATAAAACTTTAAACGTCATATCTGTTAGTCTCATTAATTTATTTTAGTTTTACAGATATTAATGGTAACATTTTAGTGAAATATACAAATTCTAATGTCATAATATTTTCCACAAATTCCTTATCATATAGAACTTTCAAAATCATACAACTATCATCAAAACTTAAATAAATTACAAAGTCATATACATCTAGATTCAGTAAAACTAAACCCCATTGAATTTGTCCATAATATGGGTCTTTTTTTAATTTTATGTTATCTTGTTTTGAATCAATATAAAACAGCTGGTTCACAACTTCATGGATATTTTTTGTTGAACCAAGTATTGGGCATTTAACTTCTAGTAACAACTTTACTCCAACTATACCATCTGCACTATAACCAACCCATGGTAATTGTGCCAATGTTATAAAGTCCAATTTTTTTACACGGAAACCTGTAATTTTTTCATAAGTTATAATTGCTTTAGGTTCATTTTCAATCCCATATATTGTTGCTTTTGATGAATATCTTTTAATTACACAATACAAGGTGATTCAAAATGAATATTCCGATTACAAACGGCTGCAACTATTTAATCAAAAAGAATTTATTGATAAAAATTACACAAAATGTAGAAGGAAATTCAAAATTTTGTTTACATACTACTAAAATGTTCTATGTGACTTCCCTTGGTAACACGGACAACATCTAAGCGGTAGTCCATTTCACACCATACATTCTGAAGCATACCTGAAATCACCAACACAAGCGCATTAGAAATCTGCATTTTGAGTTCTGGAATTGTTTCTGGCATTGGAAGCACATACACAAGATCTTTACATACCCCATAGAAAGAAATCGCAGGGTGTCAAGTCCGGAGATCTAGGATGCCAAGAGCAGAACACATCATTGGCATCTCCAGCTTGGCCGATCCAATGCGTTGCAAGATTGTTGGTTTAAAAATGTTTGAACCTTCTTACCCCAATGTGGGGGTGCTCCATCTTGCTGAAAGATGTAATCCGTGGAATCCATATCTAGCTGTGGCATCAGCCATCGCTCAAGCATGTCAAGGTAATTGTTTGCTGTAACACTCTGCTCAATGAAGAAAAAAAGAACCGTACAATTTATGTACTGACATCTCACAGAACACATTAACTTTCGATGAGTCACACTGATGTTCAATTACACTGGAAGGCTTCTCTGTACCCTATATTCGAATGTTGTGCCAGTTAACTTTGCCACTTATGTGGAAAGTTGCTTCATCACTAAAAATGAGATGTTCATGAAATATTTCATCCTCCATGGCTTCCAGCATTGATGAAGCATAATTCATACATTTGACGTAGTCTTCCTTTTTCAATTCCTGCATAAGTTGAATTATGTATGGTTTCATTTTCAGCCTCTTTCTAAAAACCTGCCAAATCATTGTTTGTGGCATTTGTGACTCCTTACTGGCTTTGCACGTTGATTTCTGTGGGCTTCCTTCATACCTCAGGCAAATTCTTTCAATGTTTACCGCTTATACACATGGCTGTCCGGTACTTTTTGCTTTGCACAAACATCATTTTTATTCAAACATCTTGTGCCATCTGCGTACACTGTTGGTGTTTGGAGATGGTTGATTGTACCGCTGACAAAATCATCTTTGCACTGTGATGACAGAACGACACTTGTTAAATTGTAACACACAGAATGCTGTACAGGATCTGCCATTTTCAATTCATTGCACTTCCGTCACAGTGAACGAAATTTTGAACTTCCTTCTACATTCTATGTAATTCTTATCAATAAATTCTTTTTGATTAAATAGTTATGGCCGTTTGTAATTGCTATATTCATTTTGAATCACCCTGTATAAATTTCTTTCCTAGTTAGGATTTTTATTTTTGCATATGTATATATTCTATAGCATATACCACCTGGAATAAAGAAATACTTGAATAATATGTATATTTATGTATCATAATTATTTAATAATTCATCAAACCTACCAGTAATTCTCTTTCTTCATTCCCTTATCCAAACATTTCCCAACTGACTGATTGACTTTTTTCACAGAGCTGAATGATAGACTTATCATCAGTTAGTACCTTTTCATTATTATAATTTAAGCTATCATCATCCAAATTGTATGTTTTTTGAATGTCCAGTGCATTTTTTATATATGATGTAATTTTGTCATTAGAACAAATGATGGGTGTAGTCAATGAAATAGCCAATAAACTTATTCATTGTTTTCAGGGTTTGCATTGACTACCATTCTTTCTATTTTTTGTTTGTTTAATTCTGATAATGATGCATCTGAAATAGAATTAAATTATACAAAAGTTAAATATATCTAATTTCATTATCTATATTTAATAATCACTTAAAATTTGATTATTATTAATAAAAATTTCTTATTAAAAAATAAAATATATATTTATAAATTATTTTTTTCAATTATATATTATAATTGAAAATGTTGATATAAATTTAAATAAAATTTTTAAAGTCTGACTTTATGACTATAAAATACTCTTTGGTTATTTTCAAAAAAAAAATTAAATGTATTCTTTGAGAAAATACAAGTATACTAAAACATTACTGAAAACTACATGACATTACATAATTTTGTTTATATTTTTTACATATTCTAAACATTAGAACTTTAATATATGCATACAAGTTTTAAATATAATTAGTTTAAAGCAATACACTAATAAATGTTTAAAAAATGAAAAATTACTTGATAAACTTTCCCTAATTTTTCTCTTTATTTCATCTGCCAGTTCAAAATTTACACGTGCTTTTTTCTTATTTTTTAAGAGACAAAATTCTTCTATAGGTGTAGCTTCATATTTCTGACTTGATTGATTGGCATATTTACTCCACTTCTGTTGTACATCAGTGCAAGAAAGATCCTCCAAATTATCGAATGAATTTATAAAATATTTAATATTAGAGCTATTTATTTAGCATACTTTATTTTTACTAAATTGTACAATTATTATAATTCTTACTACAAGAATTTTACTTACCTGTTTCAAAAAATTAATGCTGCAATCACGTGTTTGCATCTTCCTGATTCATCTGCTATACAAGTACACGAGGAACGTATGTTAATATTGTTTGAATTGTTTTGTAAAATAGTAATTATTTTATGTGGAGTTCCTAATATATTTGAAGTTTGCAAACACAATGCTTCAATTTTGATGGATTCCTCATTTCGTTCTCTTATTCCACATAATATTATATGGTGTGCATCAAATAAAGCCTCTCCTTCAATGAAACAACGTTTTGATTCACTCTCTGAATAATCAAATATATCACAAAGTTTAACTTTGTTGAGGAACATCGCTAAAATACCAGTTATTTCTTCTTCTAGTAATGATATGGAGGTTTTAGCTAGCGCTTTTTCCTCCAATTACGAATATTACTGCGTGGTCGTCAAGTGAAGCGATGGGTTGCCGCTATAAAACTACCAGTTATTTACTTTCAGTATCTCTCTCTTATAGTACTTTCAGCCACTATATTAAAAAATCATCACGCCTTCTATAGTCACTTTGATTCGCGAATAACAAAACGAACTGTACATTAATCACAATATTGTGCAATCTACTGAGAACAGTCTGTAGGCTAAATGGCAGGAAATAATGATTTTGCTCTCTTTTACGGTGATTACGTATACCACAATATTTTTTACACTAGATGTTATCTCGAAAAGGAAATATTTCTGGATCCATGTATATATGGAATTTTTGCTTTGCTTTAATAAATAGCATCCGCAGTTTAAATATGGCCAGACATTTATGAACCCTCTATATAGATTTTCAATTTGAATACTAGTAAAAATAATATTTTTTGTAACCTTTATTAATTTAAACTTCATATAAAATCACATATTCATATTGTATAGGCCTACATATATCCAAAATGTCTGTTTATCAAGATTATACTACATTTCCAATTTTTACAAAACTTGTATCGAGATTAAGACATGATGTATAGAAATATATATAATCATTTTACTGTATTTAATAGATATTTATTTGTTACCATTTTGTTCTTTATAGATTATAGTAACGACTCTTATTGAGTAAATCGAATTGATTGTAATTATTTCAAAATAACCAAGCGTTTCACAAAACATCTATTATCTTGATGTCCAGTCTTTACAAGAGACTATTGTAAGGACAGAATAATGTAAGGAAAAAGTGAACGAATTATAATTGGTAAAGGTTTTAGAGAAGGTATATATTTTCACTATATATGTTCAAACTATATGATGAATATGCAGTATTATAAGGAAACTAACTTGACGAAGACGAATGCTGAATTAAAATAGGCAAATAATGAGCTATGTTTTATAATTAAATAATGTTTAATAATGAGCTTGTTTTATAATTAAATAATGTTTAATAATGAGCTTGTTTTATAATTAAATAATGTTTAATAATGAGCTTATGTTTATATAATTGTTAACATTTAATTAATTATTAATTCAATATCTAGATATTGAAAAAAAGATATTGAAAAAATTTAGAATGACTATCATTGAAAGTGCAAATACTGGTCTGACCGTTAATAAGACAAAAATTAAAATTAATCAAATATTATCCAGTTTCATCTAGCCAATGAAGAAATAGCAATTATCCAAGATTTTCTGTTCCTCGATTCTATCATCAACTAAACTGACAAGATATCAAAAGATTGATACTTGTAAGGATATACAAATGATTCCGATCTTAAGTTCATAAATTATCGTCCTGAACAGAATCCTAATTTTCTAAGTACTTATTATTAAAATAGCAGTTTCTTCTAATAATTTATTTTTTACTCTAAAAATTCTAACTATGAACACAGAAGAATACTAAAAAAAGGCATAATATGTATCTTTACAAGCATTTATTATATAATGATAAACCTTCAATATCTGAGATAAACACAGAAAATCCATTTGAAAATTCTTAAACCTAAAAATGTAGAACAACAAAAATAAAACTATAGGCCTATAAAGTGAAAACTGATGAGAAGATATGATTCTTCAAACAGCTCTTGCAAATTCTAGTTGGAATGACTCTAGGATAATGGGCAGATTTTATGCTATATGCCATAGCAAATTCTAACTGCTGAAGTAACTTTGAAATTTTATTTAATTTTATCACAAGAATATAATGATTTTAAACGTGGAAATGCGAGACATCATAGATCAAACTGTCGTATATCGGGACTGCCTGTTATATATATGGTACAATAAATTGTTTAATGTTTAATTTACAGCTTTTTGTTAAAATTTTTTAGGTGTATTATAAAATTTTATAAAAATGTTTATCGTTTACAATGATGCAAAAAAAAAGTCAATATCTAAAACATATTCTGAATACAGTACATATATATGCTGGCCAGTGATTAAACTTATCTATTCAGAGAGTTATATAGTCCAGTCTAGCAATCAGAATGGCATCAAATATGATAGGTAGACTAATTAGAACATGGGAAACAAGATTTCGCGAAAAAATTTAATACAAAAAATTCCCGATAGGGAAAATAAGGCGCTAGTGTAGTCCAGGACCCAATAATTTGCATAAAACGAAATCGATCACGAAGTTGATGTCTGCCTAACATCATTTTTATGCAAGATAGGATAACTCTTCATTATTGCACGACCGATACAGCAACTTCTACGGCATCACTTCACAAAATACATTAATTTATCGTTATTTTCCAGTTGTATAACCATCTTATTCCCCTGATCTCATTCCATGTTATTTCTGGTTGTGGGATTATTAAAGGCATATCCTAAATCTGATATTGTGACGATGTCTCGAACTTAGTAGCTTTAAGTTTACCGTACACTAGATCGGATGGATCCGAACGGCTATGAAAGAAAACGAATTTTCTCTGCACATAAGTTGCGAACGGATCGAAATTCTTGTCAATCAGAAAACAGAAGCCGGAAAGGACATATCAATAGTATGTGATAGCAGTGAAGAAGAAGCGATGGTTGTTGCTTTGCGCCTTGCTGCCAATGAAGACGACGAGGAAATAGCATCCTTGAAAAGACTTTGAGGATGCTGCTTCCATATTCAAACTATATGATGAATATATAGTTATATTATAGTAGGTGCACGATATAAAAACAACAAGAAAAATAGTGGGGATTACCACACTTTATTTTCTCACTTAATACGTGATAATACATAATTATAATTACAGTATAAATAAAATATGCATGAAAATAAATAAAGTGTAGCAAGTATTAAAATTGGGTGATGCCATAATAACGAAAGTTTACATGCTAAGCCAGACCATGCGCATTGTTTTGGAATCCTTTAGAATCAATCAAATTATTCTCTCTTTCTCTCTTGCAAACTGATCTGATCCGATTCGATCCGTTCCGAAGCTAATGTGCGATGCTCTTTAAAGAATGACATTGCATGGTCGAATATTTTTGCAGTCAGACTACGTTCTATTGTAGAGAGTGCTGGGTATGGGATGCAGTTTCTGGCCTATGACAATGATGACCACATTCAACCAGATTCTATCGCGTTTGGGGTGAGCTCTATTTTCTCGAGTTTGGTATCAAGTTTCTGAAAACATTTACTCTCCATCAGAGCTGGATTATCCGCTAAGTACAACAGACTCGTATTAGGAGACTCCAAAAGCAAATTAAAAATTATTGACCAATTTTATAATTTATTTAAAAAATTTTTGTGCCTACGAATCTTAAAAGGGTCTTAATATGGCCCTGCTCTTCATTAACTTTCAGAATTACTGTACTAAACTAAACTGATAATTAAAATTCCTTATTTTTCTATCATTTTAAGTGCATAAAGATAATCATTCAGTTAAGTTTAGTCTTTGTTATTCATTTGTCTGTTTATTTTCACGCATTTTTACATTGTACAGCTCCATATTTCCCCTATTGGTGATTTTTGAACTAAACTTTTTCCTAAGCAAAATCCTGAATCACATGTCCTATTTAGTGTCATTCCGCTATTAGATCGGGCGACAGAAGACTTTGAATAGAGAAAGTTTAATTATGGCCACCCTATATAAGTATATACGATATTCTGAATATGTTCTAGCCTTAAAAGAAAAATTTATGTACGCAATTGTGGAATCAAAAAATCAAATTAGTTTTTGTTTCACAGCTCATCTGAAATATCACAATGAAGAAACGAATACCATTCATCGTGATTCAACATCACGATGAATAGTATTATTCCCCATTATGAAAATATCATTGTTAACATTACGAACTCGTTGCCTTCATTGATTCTAATAATATATGTATACAGTATAATTATAATATCATAATATAATTATTCGATATATATATATATATATACATATATAATTTATTTATTTATTAAACAAAAAGTAGTTTAATTCTTTGATTCAACACTTTCGGGCATAAATTTTTCGTTTTTGAGTCTAGGGATATTTTCTGAATTGTAACGATAAAGGATAAAATATACCTATAAATTAGAATTATTAACAGCAAAACTAGGATAGATATGCTAGGATAGGATAGATATGCTAAGATAGGATAGATAGATAACTATGATAGATGATTAGACACTATAAAAACAAATGCTAATGCAACTTACTTATTTACATATAAAAATATGAATGCAGAAGAAAACAATCACAATTAAACCTTCATAACCTCGGAAAAACAACTTTCAGAATATTCTTATATTTATAATTAATTTAATATCCTTGCAATCATTGTTTCAGCAAAATTATTAATTGAATTATCAGAAATACTTTAGCAAACTTGTTTTATTGCCTCAGTTACTTCATATAAATAATCTAGTGATTTAATTAACTAACAATAAACTTAAGAAGCAACTAGTTAGTTCTGATAAGTTAATATAACATTTATTAATTGATGATTAAGCTCAATTAACAAACTAGTACAGTATTTAAGAGCAGGCATATATAAAAAACAAATTAAGTTGAGATCTCAGTAATCTAGTGGCTAAGACATCAGGACTTTTTTAACCTGAAAAATTCCTGCAGGAGGGAAGTTATTGTCTAGATAAGTTTAATTATTAAATAATAGATGGCGCCACTTTTAGTTTAATTATTAATTCATAGATGGCGGTAACATTAATCTACATTATTCCTCACTATTGTTAGCAAGAGTTAATTTGATATGATTTCTCTTATTTTTCAAGTAGGCAGAGTTATATATTTATGTTTTAAAGATTAATTTTCGAGAATATATTTGATTACCATTTTCAGATTTTCCGATATCGTTTGAATGAATCATGGATTTATTTAAATTAATTACAGTATAACACGGTAGATAAGTTCCTAAAAAACAGCGTGTTGTGTGAAACCGTGTTATATAAGAGCTGAAACCAAGACAAAAAGAAAAGTTTCGTTCCAAAATCAATTAAAAACAAATAACTTTCTTTAATTCCACATAAGAAACTTAATTTTTATTAATAGTATTAATAACTCGAAACATAAAGAAAGAAAAACGTATACAGCCTATGTAAAATTCATTTAATAATTATATCTCCCTTATTATTGTTCAGTTAAAACTAGAACGCTTTTTTCTTTTTAACAATATCAACTTCATTTTCTGAACTTTTTTCTGCATTTAAAAGTTTGTATATTTTCTGCTCGCTTTACGAAATCTGTAATCTAACCTGCTATAAAACATCCTTGTTCCTTAACACATACCAAAAAATAATTTATGAATAAAAAAGTTTTTTTTTTCTATTTCACATTCTCTATTGAAGAATAAAAACTTATTATTTATCCAAGAACTGAACATTTGGAACACAAAATATTCAATAGTCGACAATTAACTCAATTTCAAATCTAATCGAAATATGAAAATAGACTACATATCGTCTCTCTCACTGCAAACCAGCAAAATTGCATTTATGATTAATTTTAGCAAAGTATTTCCCAGTGGTTGCATTTTATGTGTGTATTGCGTGTCCATAGTGTGGATTTACAAAAATTAATGAAAATGTTTTGTGTTGTTGGAGAGTAAGCGTAATTTTCTAAATGTTTTGTGTAAAAACGGTGTTGTAGAAGTTCCATGTTATATGAGGATTTCCGCAATTTTCAAATCATGTTAGAGCGAAACCGTGTTATAGAAGGGATATTTGTACTATAAATTAATAATATAAATATTATATATATTATAATATTTTGAAAAAAATTTAAATTTTAAATGAGTAAATAATAATAAATCGATCTTGAAAGTCTACTTAGTTCTCTTCTAGATTATAGCGACTCGACAAATACCAAACTGTCTTTTTCTGGATAATTACGCAAGTTGCAAAAGTTATCAGAATGCCCTGTAGTTATACTGATACTCACGAGATATAAGATTCATTATTGAATAATAGGAAAATGATTAAGTGAGGCAAAAACAAATTTAAAGGATTTCCTTAATATCATTTTTAATTATAAAGAATTAATAAAATGATTAAAACTATCCAGTGAACGATATTCAAAATATTTACCAACTGGTACGGTTATATATATATATTATATTATAGAATTTGCAACTATGAAACTATTACACAAAATTAAATTACAATAATCACACTTACTATTTTATACAAGAATTAATACTCATTAGTAATAAAATCAAAATTAAAAATTAACTACTGTATTTAAAAATGGTAAGGAGAATATAATTTGAAGCTAACAATTTGTAGACAAACGATGAATTGCAATTTAATTGCAAATTCAATATTATGAATTGCTAATCGAATTTATATTAATTAACTAATTTTATGGCTTATGTAGTTATTATTTTGCTATTTAGCAATCGGTATGGAAGCTTTTGAATATTTTAACAAGTATTAGATCTTACTTATGTCTGCTGGCTGAATAGCAGTGATGAAACTGTCATATCTACAAACATTTGAAATATTAATAAAATTCACAAATTAGACATTTATTATGAAAGTTTATTCTACATTAGATAATCAGTTAAACTGTTTTTCTTTAGTAGGAAGATCCTTTCTTAAGAAGCAATAGATATGTAGACTATTAATATAAATTAAATAAATAGTCGCTTTTATTCGAACAAAAATAATATTACTGAAATATATTTTTACTTCAAATTAAGAGTTAAAAATTAAATTAAATAATAAGCAATAAAAATATTTATAATGACTTTAATTACATTATAGGAATACAAAGGAATACATACACTTGTAAATCTATTTAATATCTAATGTGTTAATATAAAATCTCTTGGAGTCCAATTAGAGTGGGAAGAAGTTCATTTTTATAACAAAAAAATAAAATAAAAAATACTAATATTGCAAATTATTAAAAGACTTGGCAGCTCTAATAAAAAATGATCTTGACAACTTGTCAAATTTCATTGAAAATATTATAACTTATGTGTAACAAATTAAAATTTCATATAATTCTTTGAGAAACATTTAACATAGAATAGGTATTCATTAATTCAGAATTTAAATATGTAGTTATAAATAAGATAAGATATATATATATTATTAAATAAGTCTTGTTTTAATATCAAATCTTGAAAAATAAGCATTACGTTGTTTTCAGATATAGTAAAGTTTTGATAATCATTCTGCAAGTTTTAAATTTTCTTAATTATGGCTTATAAATAGCAAAAAGGGACTATTGAATAAATAAAAATTGCATACAATACTGCACTTACAAACATTGAATGTAATCAGTTTTTACATATCATATCCAATATCTGCAATTTTCTGAAATTTCCTTTAGCATTTTCAATTTGATTACATTGATATATTCTATTTTAATATCAATATACCCGTATATATATATATATATATATGTGTGTGTGTGTGTGTGTGTGTGTGTGTGTGTGTGTGTGTGTGTCTTTATTGTCAGAAATTATTTAACTGTGATACTGTTTAACTAAATGGCTTTTGTATCATTAAATCAAAATTTAATTAAGAAGTCAAACTTAACCAAAATCTCATAAATAGTATCTTAACCAACTAAATAAAGTAAAATAATTGATATGACTTTGCTTAATAATATATTTTATATTATATATTTTTAATTCACATATTCATATATGAAATTATTTATTGAAAGATACAGTTCTGTATAATGTAATGTTCTACATTAACCTGAAGCAGAAATTATATTTATTCTTCAACTATGATTAAATTATTAAATTTTAAGTATTTATCATCATTTGATATAAAACTAGAATTTCGTCTTAATCTTAAAAAGAACATTTAAGTATGGTAAATTTATGATAACTAAATTATTAATAAAAAATAAAATCGAAAGAAAGCGATATTGCTGAATATAGTGTATCATATATGGATTTTGTTTTTTAAATTATGTAAAAACTATAAAATCTTTAAATGTATTTTAGAAAATTGAAATTTATTTATCAAAACTTTTTAATTTTTGAACATAACTTGATTTCATTTATTAATATGTTAATAAATTTCGTATAGTTAATTCATTTATTAAAAATAAGTAAAGTATATAGCTAGCGGCAGTTAAAAATTATATCAAAAAACATTAATCAAAAAACGTTAGTGATGACAAGATGTGTACAATAGTTGCGTATGAAGACTTGATCTATGAATGTAGTATTGCATCAAAAAACAAACTACAATTGATTCTTTCTTTATGCCAAAATAACTGTATTTGCCCATCATCGTTAATTTTAAGTTTTAATGTATGGAAAAAACATATGTAATAGGCCTATAGTATGTAGTTTAACTTTTTAAATTTTAATGTATTTTTCAACGTTTAGAGTTAAAATTAAAAGTTTCATTTTAACGTTAATCTCACTTGTACATAATTTTTATCAACCACCTTCAAAAACGTATAAATGGGGTTTTATCGTGCATTACATTTCAGCATATAAAACGTTTTCCCATATTATCCTATGGAAGTTAGGCTTAACACATGGTACATTTCACTATACAAAATTATATCACCAAATGTAGCATCTTTCTGACGGGTTTTAACCTATGTTCTCCAAAGATATCCTATGGGAATTAGACTTAACTTATGCTACATTTCGCTACAGACAAACGGGTGATTTGGGAAGATTGTGCGTGGAGTGACACTCCGGCAAATCTATGTTAATTTATGGAAGGCGAGCTTATGGGAGCATTACGTTTAAACATAGTGCAACATTTCACTATACATAGAACTCTATGGCAGCGTGCGCTCCGCGTCGTTAATTTCCGCGATGGACGCGCTCTACCTACAAGAAGTTCGCGCGACGAATCGGCGGCTCGTCGGCTTAACATACGCCCGATAGAGTTGCCGTGCCTCTTTCCGTTCACCTAATACGGGTTGCCAGGCCAGGTGTTTGCTCCCTAGAACTTGCTTCTCGTTGACGGTTACCATAATTCCGATAGAGTGCCGCTTGCTGTCCATCCATAGCTGCGTCCCATATAGTAAGATTAGGGGTGGCCAATCTTTTATAGTTCATGCGTCAATTCTTTCATTGTTTAGTTAAGATGCACCATTCAAACTTATATCCGTTTTCAGCCCTTTTAAAATATGATAATATGGATATATTTAGCAGATGCATAAAATGACTTATTTTATATATGATAATATAGATTCAATGATATCTCCAGTTGCCATATCACGTGATAACTATAATCCAATGAGGATGCTCAAATAGCGTTAATTTTGGATTTTATATCAAGATATTTGCACCAATTACAATATATAAAATTAATTTTTAATAATGAACACCTGTCTTTAAACTTTCCTGCGTAAATAACCTAACAAACAAAAGTTGTTTCATAAAAATTCATTCAGCCGTTTTTGTATTATAAGTGAACATGCACAAGCAGGCATTTCAGATTTATAATATATATCGATAAATTGTATAAGAAATTAAAAAAATTTTTTGGGGTTTAATGAGCCATTTCTAATCATGCAATACGCCGCTTTTGGCCCAACTACCATACTTTGGCCATCCCTGAGTTAGATGGTTCGTCCGATAGAGTAATAAAATAACCACAATGCATATTATTTTTATGAACAGTAAATAAAGTTATACGTCATGTAGTCATACATCTTTCACTTTACAAAATAGGCATTTTGTATAAATAAAATTATTCTTGACAAATAAAGGATCATTTTCTATTTTATAAATTCCAAATTCGAATATTTATTAAAGTAATTTTAAAATATTTTAGTATTTAATTTTAAATATTGATATTTACTCCTATTTTTCTACAGCATCATCCAATCGTAAACTGGAAAAAATTATAAATTAATCATTCGAATTATTTTATAATAAATTGAAGATCGCAGATTATTGTATTTCGGTAGCGAAATAATTTTTTAAAACATAATTTCTTGGTAAAATTTTTAATTTTTTGAAATTTATTTCAAAATATATTAAATAAAGAGCAAAAACGATATCATCATTATAAAATAAAAAAATAATATCTTCATAATTAAATGCCTTGATAATACTGCGAGGCAGATGTTGATATAAATATATGCGAAAGATTTTTTTCCAACTAATGATAAAACAATAGTTTATTTTCGATCTATTAAAATATAATTACTAAATTTATTCAAATATTAAGATATTTTTCATTATAAAAAAAAAATATACTGAAAGTACTGTTCATTTTTCTTTAAAATTTATGGCAGACTTAATTAAGATTGTAGTTCGGAATTAGTTGAGTATTTATATACAATTTGAAAGTTCTTTGTTGGAATCGAATTCATAGTCAAGCTGAAAATATATTCCTGGAAAAAAAAAATCAAAGTATAACTGTCAATACTAGATTTTGTAAGTTATTTCCAAATTTAAGAAATCAAAGCAATTTAAAATATTTTCGTCTTTAATTTTAAGTGATTAAAAAATACAAAATATTTAATTATTTTAACTTTATAAAGTTATTCAGTAAATTTTAAAAAATCATATTCCAACTCGATTTTAAAATATTAGAAGTTAACCTTGAATGAGTACTATAGTCTGTTTTACCTTAACATCGGTCTGACGTAACTATCGAAGATCTTATAAACGTCCGCAGGGCGCAATAGTTACCTTTAAATAGAATATTGACGATTATAAAACCCTCGCGAACATTGTTAATTTCTTCATAGCGCATTAATAATGAAAAAAAAAATGAAATTTTAAAGTTAAAGAGGGGGGAAAAATTAGAGCTAATGACGGGAGATTGGGTTGGGGGCTTGGTAAGGTAATTTAAAATTCAGAGGAAAAGGGTTCCATTGTGAAACGGAGCCAGTTGTTATTTAACCGTTTATGGCAAATTATTAGAAAAACATTCAGGTAAATCAGTAAGAGACATCGTTGATTTGGTAGCGGAATTAACTGGTGTCTCGGTAAAATACTTTCAAAAAATTTAGAATTTAATTACTATACTAAAATAATTCGTGAATAATTTCTAAATACTCGTAATAATAAAAATTATTAAACCTATCAAAAATACGTAAAAGTTTTTAAGAAAAATGCGATTAACATTCGCTTATTATAATTCCTATTTATATATTAAAACATCTTATTGGCTGAGGAGCACACCTTTGTATGTTAGATGCCGAGGCCAAATGGCGAGGTCATTTCGTGACGTCAGACCATTGTTAAGGTGAAACAGACTATAATCTCTGAATGATGAATTAACTTTGATATTTTATGAAACCATTTTCCTTTTGTAAATTAATTTTATTATAAAGTTAATAATTATTAAAATGAATTACTTTTGAGTGATAAAATATTTTTTATAAAAAATTTTGAAATGTTCACTATAATGATCGAAATAATTTGATTCAGGTTTCAAATTAACTTGTAAGTATTTCGTTAAATAAACGTTGAATACTCTTTTTTTTAATAAAGTAAATTTGCAATATTTTCTTTATTCAATAGTAAGTTAACCTTTAAATTATATTCATTTGAACTTTTTGCTAGCGTAAATTGGTATGGTAACAAAGTTCCATTAATTTAAACATAATTATAAAAAATTATTCTCTTAGTATAAAAGACGAATCGAATTATTTCGATCATTATAGTGAACATTTCAAAATTTTTTATAAAAAAATACTTTATCACTCAAAATTAATAATTCATTTTATAAATTCCTTGATATTAACTTTATAATAAAATTAATTTACAAAAGGAAAATGGTTTCATAAAATATCAAGGTTAATTTATCATTCAGAGATTAGTACTCATTCAAGGTTAACTTCTAATATTTTATAACCGAGTTGGAATATGATTTTTTAATAACTTTATAAAGTTAAAATAATAAAATATTTTATATTATTTTTTTAATCATTTAAAATTTAAAGACGAAAATATTTTAAATTGCTTTGATTTCTTAAATTTGGAAATAAATTACTATTGCCAGTTATACTTTGATTTTTTTTTTTTTTTCAGAAATATATTTTTACCTTGTCTATGAATCTAACTTCAACAAAGAATCTTCAAATTGTATATAAATACTCAACTTAATTCCGAACTACAGTCTTAATTAAGCCCTCCATAAATTTTAAAGAAAAATGAACAATACTTTCAGTATTTTTTTTTATAATAAAAAATATTTTAATATTTGAATAAATTTAACAATTATATTTTAATAGATCGAAAATAAACGATTGTTTTATCATTAGTTTGGAAAAAATCTTTCGCATATATTTATATCATCATCTGCTTCGCAGTATTATCAAGACATTTAACTATTAAGATATTATTTTTTTCATTTTATAATGATGATATTGTTTTTGCTCTTTATTTAATATATTTTAAAATAAACATCAAAAAATTAAAAATTTTAGCAAGAAATTATATTTTAAGAAAATTATTTCGCTACCGAAATACAATAGTGTGCGATCTTCAATCTATTATAAAATAATTCGAATGATTAATTTATAATTTTTTCCAGTTTACGATTGGATGATGCTGTGGAAAAATAGGAATAAATATCAATATTTAAAATTAAAGACTAAAATATTATAAATTACTTTAATAAATATTCCAGTCTGGAACTTACAAAATAGAAAATGATCCTTTATTTGTCAAGAATAATTTTATTTATGCAAAATGTTTATTTTGTGAAGTGAAAGATGTATAAACGAATGAACTATATAACTTTATCTACTGTTCGTAAAACTGATATGCATTGTGGTTATTCGTAAAACTGATATGCATTGTGGTTATTCGTAAAACTGATATGCATTGTGGTTATTCGTAAAACTGATATGTATTGTGGTTATTTTATTTACTCTATCGGGCGGAACATCTAACTGTATGGGACACGGCTATGGACGAACGGCAAGCGGGACTCTATTAGGCATATGTTGACCACAACATTGGTTGACCGTCAACGAGAAGCAAGCTCTCGGGAGCGAACGCCTGGCAATCCTATCAGGTGAACCGAAAGCGGCACAGCAACTCTATCGGGCGTATGTTAAGCCGAGGAGCCGCCGATTCGTAGCGCATCTGTCGCGCGGAGCCGAGCTTCTAGTAGATAGAGCGCGTCAGTCGTGGAGCGCGCGCTACCATAGAGTTCTATATACAATGAAATGTTACACTATATCAAACGTAGGAGAACCTCGCGTCCCATAAGTTAACATAGATTAGCCGCCGCATCAGTCCACGCGTAAATCTCTAAATCACCCATTTTTTTCTGTAACGAAATGTAGCGTATATCCTATTAGGATTATGCTAAGCCTAACTCCCATAGGATTATATGGAAAAAACGTTTTATATGGTGAAATGTAGCATATAATATTTATAACCACGTGTTAAAATAAAGCCAAATCTGTCTTCCAGGAATGGATTTTTCAATAACGGTTCAATTGCTTTATTAGAAAGAATATACACGGTTTATCTTGTGGCTATCGATTACTTTTTTCTGTCGGAGAAAGCTGTTGCTCTAGAAAATTTTATGCAAATTTTAGTTTTTGCGAAATATTGATGTCAGTAATCAGTTTTATTTTATTATTCGATTTGTTTGCAATTAATTTCTGGTATATATTAACGGTACAAATAATTTTTAGCAACCGAAATAGGCGATTATATCGATAATCAATTATGCAATAGTAAAAGATATACAGTAGCTGAAAATTTTGATGGGATAGCAATCAATTTAGCGTGAACTTGGTAAGTATTATCTAAAAACATTTTCTGTAAATACAAAATTTTTATTGAAAATCACTGTTTTACTCAAAGACTAACAGTAAGCAACGAGGTGTAAAAATTTTAAATTTCACGTTATGTCTTATCAAAAATGTCATGTGGTAGAATAATGCAAAAAATGCTCTTCGGAGGAATAAAAAAGGGCAATATGGTTAACAAATAAGACAAAGTTGAAAACAAAAATTTTATCATAAAATTCCGTGGCCGAGTAGGAAAAGATAATAATTTTTTTTATCAAAAAATGAGCTTTTTAGCAATCTGAAGGATTTAATGGTAGGACTATATTCAGTACTCCTTTAACGTAGAAAAACATTAAAGAAAAGCATATAGCTATAAACAATACTAGGCAGAAACATACTAAAAATATAAGAATAATAATAATAATAAACTATTTTACATACTTTTCTCTGTTTTGAGGAGCTGAGAAAAGTTTTTATTAAGCTGAAAACACTTCTCCGAATAAATTTATTTCTGGAATAGAGTTATGTTTGTGTTGATTTGGATTTCGAATTGTTAAATTTTATATAATAATTATAATTTTCATATTAAATCTTAATGGTTACGAAAGTACAATATGCTCTAATATAAGAATTTTTTTTTGAAATGTACAAATCCTTTAATAAAGTACTACTATATATTCAATTACTATATTTACATATAGAAAAATTGTAAAATATTTAGTTGTTTGCAATAAGTCACATTTTTGGAGCTTTTCCATATTTTTTTGAAAAGTAAGCCAAATACTGAGAATCAGTATGTTTGCTTATAAGTTACACTACTGTTTTATTTTAAATTTAAACATCAAAATGTGTAGGGGAGAGCAGAGTAAAGTGGCCACTCTAAGCTATATCCCATCAAAAACATCTCATATGTAAAAATATAAGCCAAGTACAGTATTACCGAAACAGAATATTTGTGAAAA
>WUQG02167771.1:0-23097 GCA_011317285.2 Androctonus mauritanicus
TCCTACATGTCAAAACATCAAAAAAATGTGGTTATATCTATATATATATCCCCTTCCATAAATGTATAAAAGAATATGAAATACTGTATAAACAATATAATAGCTTATACAGTATTTACTAAACTTTGAAGAATGTATTTAAAAAAACGTCGTAACATTCAGGATGAAAGAAGAAAGAAAAAAAAGATCAGATGAGTGATAGAAGTTCAGCCATTCTGACAAATGTGGCTGTGAAAGTGCTGATACAATGCAATCGTGAGAAGAGTTTGAATTTCGTTTTTCTTATTTTACAGATCCATAGAAAGAAAGCTAATGGTATAAGATTGAAAGAATATCGGGATTACTTAAAGCCACTAGAAGTCATTTTCCAAAGAAATAGGAGCAAGAATCGATCTCCAAAACTTTTAAATTTGCGTCTTCGTAATAGAATTCGTTAATATGCGATTTTAAGAAAGATATTTTTCGATACACGATAATAATTTTTAGCCTTGCAGTCTTCCTCTCTTATACGAAAGAAGAATTTTAAATTGAATTCCGTGATTATCGGTAGCTTTAATCTTGATAAAATTGCATATTTTCCATACTTAAGTTGCAGCTCTCCAAGATACAATAAGATAAAATAAAAGCACTTCTGCTATTGCACTAGGAGCGTAGTTTCTTACGACGACGAATATCACTCTTCAGTTAGAAACAAACCACTTCTTATTAAGAAAAAGGAAAAAGAAATTTAGAGAATCTTAACTAAGTTTTGTTTCGTATGTAAGATATGAAACTTACTGTCTTGCAGTTATAATTGGATCTATCTATTCCACGTTTTTTAATATTTCCTCCTTGTTAAATAATGAAACAAAACTGAATATAAAAACAATTAAAATATAAAAAAATGATAGAATATATTTCTCTTTTGAAAAGGTTGATATATATATATATATATATATAGAGCCTATATTAATATATTCTATATATATATATATATATATATATATATGCACACATATATATATTTATTTATTTAATAAAGTTATATGTTCTTATTTTAAGAACTATACAACTTATGGATGTATTTACTCTGTACAACATAAAAAATAGCATGATAGCGAGTAAATAAAATGATAAATTTGTAGATAATAATGTCCAAAAGAACAGCCTTTCAACAAAATCAGGTAAAAGCAAATATTAGGAGAGAAATAAAATTTGCTATCACTTCTTCGAAGATCACAAAACACTTTTCTACCTTCTCTTAGAAGCGAAAAGTTTGAAAATACTTTTCTAATTGAGTTGCAGAATAAGAAAGTATGACAAGGTTATAAAAAAAAGGGCGTGATGGATAGAGGTGGGTTTTTGATCTAAACCCTTCTACCAAATGAGCGTCTTAATAAAATTCCACTCTTAGATGTCAAAGGGAAGGGAGTACTAACAGTGATTGGTCACCAATATCCAAAAGCGGAAGTCTTATATTGTAAAAAAAAATTATATAAAAGTTTTTTCTATAAAGAAAAGATAAAAAAAAAAGATTAAAGATATTAAATAGTAAAAAAATCTCTTTGAAGGTATATTTTTCTTTCTTTTTTGTTATAAGCGAACGTAAATTTAGCTAGAATTTCAAATTAAATTTCTCTAGCTAAATTAGGAACAAACACAAATATATTTTGTGCATTCCTATATCACCAGAATTTTTTAAAATAAGAACTAATTACTTTTACTTAATTAAAAATAATTTTACCTGATAAACTACTAACATTTTAAAAATATTTTTATTGTAAATAGCATACGCACATTTTTTGTTACGATAATAAATTATTATTTTATGTTCATGTTTTTATTTTTATAGCATTAAAATTTTCTTTTTTTTTTCCTTTTTTGATTTTTTCTTATTTCTTTGTAATAAGAACATATCTTCAATTTTAGAAATGTATTTGTGTTTAAACTTTCGAAAGATATTACTAAAAAGAATGGAAGAAAAATAAGCTTTATTATATTCTTTATTCGAATAATGTAATAAATTTCTTATTTATATTCAGTCCCAAACAGATTGTTTGAGATGCAAAGAAAAAAGTTATACAGAGATGAATATTTGATTCGAAATGTTATTTCTAGATATAATTTTATACTTTAAAAAAAAATATATATATATATAGATATATAGATACACATGCACTGTACATGAACTTTATATAATAAATTTTATAGAAATGGAAATAAAATAAATAAAAAAAGCCACATTTTTATCTTATTTCATATTTTAGAAAAGTTACTATCCATTTTACTAGTTAGATACTTTATGAAATTCTCATACATTAAGTTCTAAAAAAGTATTGTCTCTAGACTTTTATGTATCATAAAAATATATATTGTTTAATAAAAATGATAAATTTTAACAAAATATGAGAATTTTATATATATACATTTTTTGGTTTATAAAAGCATGTTAAATATTTTTAAAATTAAAAACAAAATAATAATAATAATAAATGCTTTTTAAATTAAGCCTATTAATATAAAATATTTTGCATAATTATAATTAATTGAACAATTGCAATTAATTTCTTTTTTAATTTGTTAAAAATGTGTAATTGAATTCATTTTTCTTTAAATTGTTAAACTTAATCAGTTAAAAATAAATTCAATTACAACTTTTCCTATTAGTAACTGACATTTTAACTCAATCAAATTTATTTAATTCTGATTAAAACGATAACAACGCTATCGATTTCGTTTATCGAAAATTATAATTTAATTTTAATTAAATGAAATGTATTTATTTAATTTAGTTTACAAGAAAAAATTTATGAGATTTAAAATATTTTTGTTTTTGTAAATCTGAATCTTTATAAAACTGAGTTGTTATAGAAATAATGATCATTTTATATGTATGATGTATCAATATATATAGTATCGTTACTGAATTTATATATATATTTTTAAAGGAATGTTATTAATACTTAAGAAAAAAAAATTCTTACACGAAAGGTCAATAACTTTTTGTTTTATTATCGCACTTTATCAACTTGTTATGAAAGAATTCTCATGGGATTATGGTATATATACAGAAAACAATTCATGCTATAGATCATATATTTTTGTTGTAAAAACCGAATATATCTTTGGCTCCCACCAAAGTCAACGCCTTCGCATCTTTATTTTTCAGCCTTTGATATACCATACGTGCCTAGATAATAAAATATTATTTTAGAAAAAGTACCTAAAAATGGGCAAGAAAAATTTTTAAAAATTAAGAAAAATAATATAATTCGAAATACTTATCTACGGTAAATATTTGAAATAATTTCGAAAATCCATTAGCTTGTTAAATTTTTTTTTTATTTTTTTATTTTTAGATAAATAAAAAGTTGAGTTTATCATCTGTTTAAACAATTTTGAAAAAAAATAACAACTTAAAAAGTAGATAAATGAAGTTTGAGGAAGGTTAATCTGACGAAAATTATAGTTGATTTGAGGTTGGATCTCTAGGGATGAGGGGACAACCAAAGAGACAGTTGACGAAAAACGATTTATTTTTCTTTATTTTCGAAATTTGAAGAACCAAACTTAAACATTGTAATAATAATACTGTTAATTATTTTTATTTTCAATATTTATAAAAATAAAATTAGATTGGATCAAAGTTTAACGAAAATCAAAATGATTTTATATTAAATACTCTATCGCTATTTTTGATCTCTTTCCATCTCGAAATGTAATAAAAGGGCATGTAAATTGGATTTGTCCGTCTGTATGCCTGTTAGTATTATAACGCACATAAGTATTATTCAATTTGAATAAAGCTCATGAGTTATCGAGATCTACTAGAGAAAATAGTGGGTATGTCGACAGTGTTAATGGCGTAATAACAGAAAATATGTTCACATATCTTGAGAGAATATTTCGCACAAATATCATCCGATTTTAATGAAATTCAAATATATTATAAGAATCTGTCTAATAATTAAATTTATTAAAAATAATCAAAATCAGTTTCGATTATTTTCAGTAAATTCGATTCATTATCGCTGGCGTACAACGATTCGAATTTGATAACATTTAATTTCCAAAAAAACTATATAAAATAGAATAATTAAAACGATCACCTGAACAATCTTAACTAACTTATTTTTCTTTTCATTTCAATTATCATAAATCTATTTTAAACGTAATTTTGAAATAAATAATGTTTTAGTTTTATTCTTTAATTAATTTAGTAAATGCGTGCAAATTATGATTAAACGTAAATCATACTCAAAAAAAATTTTTGTTTATTATTTAATCCGCTTTGAAATTTTCTTTTAATAAGAGGAACATGCACTTATAATTTTAATTTATTAAAGAACATTCGAAGGCAAGTAAAACAAACGGAAAAAAAAATTATCTAAAAAATTGTTATAAAAGTAAAGGATGTTTATTGATGTGTTTAACTTTATACTCATCCCGTAAAATTCTATATCGATGGCTTTTATTTTATTCAAAGTAAAACTTATAATTACTAAAGTCGAGTTTTGCGAATTGTTTCGATTTGAATGGAGTAGACAAGTGGCAAGATAAGATGACTGAATACAATGAAAGTCATTAAAGTGCTAACCACTTTAATCCTCTAAAATTGGGATTATATTGATTATAAACTCGTTTCAACTTTTAAAAATCATTTGTAGAAGTACAGCGATGTCTGAGAAACGTCAAAGAAAAGTAAAAAAAGAAAGTCCGGTTTTTTGAAAAATTTATACGATTATCGATTTTTAAGTATCATCAGTGGAATATATATATTTAAAATTATGTACCCCATATCTAATAAATTTAATAGTATTTCTATGTTCTCGTATATAAATAAGAAAGTAAGCTCAATTTTATGCATTACTTTCCGCTTAGATGTAATTTTGAAGACGTACAGATAAATGGAGGAAAAAAAAAAAATGGAAATTTCTATTCTATATATTAAGGTCACTTCTGAGTTAAAAATAACCGTTATCTATAGTTAACAGATAAGAATGAATTCTTATCGACTTGTGCACAAGAATTTATAATTTTATATAATCTAGAAAAGTCAGGTTTTGTTTGTAAAACAAATCGCGAACGATTGAGATTAGAGAAGGCGACTTCTTTGTTCGCAATCCATCATGTGTCTTGAGAAAGCTTTAACTCCACCCATCCCAAGAGGATCTTTTTGTAGATCGATAACGTTAATTGGACGGATTTGGACGGACCACATGGGTGCCACAGTAGGGGTTCCTGCTGGAAATTTGTCTTCAAGGTAATAAAACACTTTGAAATGCAGCTTTGCCACCTGTACCTTTTTATTTAGTACTTACCTTTACATTAAGAAAAACTTAATACGTATATAAACTTTAATCATCGACTGTGCAGTTTTTCTCATCTTTTTACACCTTTTATTATTTGTTTTTCTTCCTCGATTCTTTAAACGAATATTGGTTTTTGCTATCAGGGAATTTTAATCACACTTAGTTTCTGTAAAAGCAGACTTTGGTAAAAATTCAAGCAAAAATGGAGGAGTGCGTGCAATTCTAACTTCAGAGAATAAACATAGTAAGTCGGAGCTTTACCAAGTGAAACAGTACACCAGATTCTTCATCCCATGTCGCTGAACGTGCTCCCCTTACTCCAAATATTCGATGGTCGATAAGGGGAAAAAGACAGTAGAGCCTTCCAAGTAGATAATCTAATATTTCCTTCCTCTAACGATGGGGTGGAGCTGTTGCCCATCTAGGGGATAGTATTTGGGGGCTTTAGTGGATGAACGGGGGGTGGACATCGATTGGAAAAGGCAATGTTGCCCTGGGGGCCTGCTTCTAATCGACAAACCCAATTTCGGTCTTTTGGTACTTCTCCCACTTAGTACATCAATGGGGAGGTTTACTTCAATTTTTTTTTTTACATTTTGATGTGAGTTAGGTTCGATTTGATGAAAAATTGCTGGTTTTGATGGGCAAGTGCTGAAAACAAATCTTTTCTTTAGAAATCATTCCCAGAATTTCATCCGGAGGAGAAGCAAAAATAGTAATAATTATCACGTAACTTATATAGGTAACAATACAAAAACCATAAAAAAAATTTATTAATTTTTTCTTAAATAAAATAATAAATATGAGAATTTAAGTTTTGTCGTAAACGTTTCTAATGGAAATTGTAAAAATAATAAATTTCCTTTATTACGATTAAAATTCTGTTAAACACCAAAAAGGAATTTGGCAGATGCTGCTAATGGAATAAATATTACAAAGTGGAATTTATTGTTTTCGTGTTACTAAAAATGTGAAAAGTAAATGTTTTACATCGAGTAACCTGTATTTTTTTTAATGTCAACAATTTTTTATCAAATTTTTTAACATTTACAAACAAATAGAAGATCTTAAGGATAATTATAGAAAATGTGTTTCCTAAAATATAAGCAAATATTTTAACTCTCTATATGCACATGCTATTAAAGTAATAACTGTTTGGTTAGTAGCAGAAACGTTTTAATGCTATTACATTATTAAATTCAATACTTTTAAGCATTCAAAAAACCTTATTATTTTCGGAAGCATTTAAAATTTGCTACTATTTCAGCATTAAAATGGATGAAATTACACTTCAGTATACCTACTAAATTATTTTAAATAGTTTTTTAATTAAACGTTTACCCATTCGTCTGAGCATAACAATAATTCATGCTACTACAGTAACATCATGATGTAATAATTACAAAATTATCAATATAACATCATTAATGCTACCACATAAACAAATATTAGCAAGTAGTTGTATAAGATAGATATCCGATAAGTGACATTTAAGGAATTTCGAAACTGGAAACGATAACAGGAAACACGTAAAATTATTAATGAGATAGCATTTTAATATATTGCTCCCATTCAGTAATTAATCAAGAAATCTTATCTGTGATAGGATCCTTGGAGAATTTATATATGTTGCCAATGTAGTACGCAAAGGCAATCCCATCATGGTAATTAGTCGGTAGTCAATATCGCATAGATGTGTAATTAAAGTAATTTCTGTAACATGCTGCAATAATCTTTCACAACGGATTACGCTCCGATATATCGATCTTTATATTCATCAGTTCGTCACAAACGCCATACTCAACAGAGATCCGACTTACGTACAAAATAAACTCCATTCTATACGTTAAAATCTTCATATAATCTTGAAAAAAAAATCGATTCTTACGTTTAAAGTTTATTGTTGACATAATAGCATTTTGGTGAGATAATGTCGGCGTACATATTACATAACATCATTACAGCGTGAAGTAATGTAACTACATAACCATTCCTTTCGTGTTATAGATATAGTAAAGGAATTGTTACTATGATAGTTTGATACTGAAAACATTACATATAGGCTATCAAATTTTATGTTTAAACTAAAATGGAGACTTAATTTAATTCAGTTAAAACTGTAATAGCATGAATTTGTATAGGAGCACTATAAAAATCGTTAAACATTAAAAATTATTATTAGATGTAAACTAATATAATTATACTTCAAGACCAACAATACATTGAATATTATTTATTATTGCAACAGCATTTATCATTAAATAATATAAAAACAAAAAAATTCAAAGAAATGATAACTTCTGCTATACTAAATACAGTTTCTTTAATATTTTCTTCGGTGCTGAAATGGTAGCCATTTTTCATCGTCATTGTTTGCGATATTCCCAAATGTTGCTGCTGTTGTTGTAGTTTCCTTAGATTAATATCCGAAACTTCATAGCAACTTAAAGGAATTTTCTTGCACATTACTACTATACGTGCAATGCATCATGCACATAATAAAGACATGCAAGCAAGTTAATTTTCGGGGACTCGCCTTGCAAACTCATTGTAAATGTATTAGAGTGTAGATAATGAAACTATAGCGGCCATAATTTCATTGTACTATTAATTAACTATTAATTACCGACCTGATTGTACTATAATGATATCTTTCTGTGCTTTTAAACATTACTGTCTATCTTAAAACGAACAGGGAGCTAATTATAATGTTTATAATTAGCCCTCTTAACGTTTAAACTGCTTAACTACTGCAGAATTACCGAAATGGGAGAAAAGGCCAGAAATTATAGTTTCCAAATTTCCAAAATGTGCTTCAGTATACCACAGATTTAAGCGAACTACTATATATACTTATAATAAAAATCTGCACTGTTTTCTTGCCCTTGTATATCATTTTCAGGTGATATAAGCTTATTTAAGCATCATAAAATAGTAGTAATCGAAAAGTTACCGCGCCATTAAAAAAACTAATCGTGGAATTTTAACTATAAAAAAATTATCCAATATGTTGTTACTAAAATAGAATTATCACGTTAATTAGTTTAATAATTAAGCAAAGGGGCGAGAGCGTAAGGTGAACTATCTCAATTGGGTGGAGTCGTCTGTAGTCAAGAACAAAAATGGTAACGTGGTCTGAAACAAAGTAAGCATAAAATTATCAATTAAATTATTTAAAAATTTTGAAAAATTAATACGCTTATAATTTTGGGTGGAACCGATAAGCTAATATTAATTAAAAACCGATAGGCATAGGAAAATTTAATTAGTCGAAATTTATATAAAAGTTTGGATTTAAATCTTCCACCTCTGTAGTAGCACAAGAAGTATTTAAAATCGGCTGTTGCAATAATTTATACTAATAAATTAACTTGGCAGAGGATGTTAGTAAGGTGGAAGAATTAAATTAACAAATAAGTATCCTTTGTAGATTTCCTTCTCTTTTTTTACTACTTCCGTCAAATAACATCGTGATCAATCCAATTAAAAGTAAGTTTGGAGTCGACAAGGTGATATTTTATCCTAAGCTAAAGCACTTAGTGTAATTGTTTAAAGAGTTTCCGATTTTGATACCTTTGGGATCACAAGTCTTTTCAAACTATTCGAATTAAAAATATACGTGATATGGATTACCAACACTCAAATATAAAAAAATAAACTGCAAATAAAAGATTTTATTTTGTAATATTTTTTATATTTAAATATAGATTATGCTACTTTAGTAATATAAGCAGAAACTATAAATCTAATGGAACAATTATTGTAATACGTAGTGAGATCCTTGAAATGCATTAAGATATTAATGTAATTCATAATACGGCTTGTTACTGTAATAGCATGTTTTAAAACGGTTTCATTCTTTTTTAAATGTTAAAATAAATCGATTCAGATATAATTAGTATTTTTCGCTATGCGTATGAGATAGCAATATTACAAGGAGTGATTGTGAAGCTGCTATTACATTAATAAATAATTTTGTTACTATATAAGTAATATAATATGAAAATGTTCATTGAAATAGAATTTTCGTTTACAATAATATAGCCTACTTGCAATGTTTATAGAAATATGAAAAATATATTATGCTATTACAACAATAAAATAGCCTAATTTTAAATATAAAAACTATATTAGCATGTTTACTGATTTTGATTTATTAATTATAGCAATTAATGTTATTTTTTTAAATAAATATTTTATTACTGTAGTTGTAATAATGCTTCTATTCCTCACTAATGCCATACAGTAGCAAATTGGAAATGATGGATTTGTTAGCATAGATCGTCATCGATGCATAAACTTATTTTTAATTTAGTGGGAAAAGTTTTATTACTTCTCAAGACACTGTACTAAAATTTAAAGACCGTTTCCACAAACTACCATACTAACAAAAGAAGTAAATCTTAACTTATCTAAGCTAATTATGATGCAAATTCGACAAATGAAATCGCTTCATCGGTCGCACTTGGTTAATTTACAAAAGATAAGATCCATCATTCTAGAAGGATGAGTGAAATATGAAAATTAGAAGAGGGAGAAACTGCATACCCATTCAATAAAAGACAAAACATCATTACCATAATACACAATACTTCTGCACCATTTATTAAGAAAACGAAGTCATAAAATCACCTCGGGAGGAAGGAAGAAGGAAAAAAAAAGGAGTAGAAGTTGTATCTCACACAACACACACTCACACTCCATAAGGCTACGCTTGGTAGTGCATTAATTCGAAATTGGTGCAATAACTGATGTAATTAACTTAATGGTTATGGTTATTTTGGGCCGAGGGATGATTAATTTTGTTAAATCGATTGTTAGATATTGCTTTTTGATTTTGAAGCGTAAAAAAAATTATATTCAAAACTGTTATCAGTTTTTTTTCAGTGAAACAGAAGCACAGCTTATAGGAATTCAAATCACTCAGTTTTATTTTTATACATACAAGCTAATATTTTAAACCCAAGCAATTAATTCTTCACTATCTCTAGTAGATGAAGTTTAGTATATTTTAAGTATAAATTTTTCAGTTTTTAAATCGATAAAAGTAGACGTTTCGATGTTATATTTCTCGATCAGATTACTCTCTTCGACACTACAACTGCACCAAAAGAATAATTACGTTCGTGAATGGCTCGAAGTTGTTAACAGTTTAAGATAAAAATATCATCATCAACATCACTCAAGAAGCCAATCATAAAATATTTTAAGTCGTTCAAATATTAATAAAACGAGAAATTTCGGCGTAGAAGGAAAATCAATGAAAGGATCCACTCCATAGTAAAGGAACTAACCATCAAATTTCGATTACGTAACATCCGCAGAAAGGTTCTTTTTTTCTTCTTCTCCTTCTCCTTCAGAAAGATTATCGCCAACGAACTGAAGCTATTTCTCACATGACATTCACCCAAGTTCTTTCTAGAGATAAAACTGTCGAGTTTGGTAAAGAGTGTTCGATAATAATCGATTGTTCAGAAGACAGATTACAATGTGTGGTCCTGATAAAAATGGGTACTCAATAAAAGGATATGAATAGAAGTGATGTGATGATCGTCATTTACTAAAATGACTAGGATGGATCGGATGCGATACTGTTACTTTTTTGGAAAAAAAAGTAAATGACTGATTAAAGTTGAGAAAAAATCTAATTTCGGACAGGCATTTATATCCTAATTTGGCATTTAGAAGGAGTTAATGATATTTAAGAGCGATGCGGGTCGGTTATGTTAGCCATAAAACTGCTATTTAAACACGATGAGATGATATAAAGCATAACTTATACTTTTTCCAATATTAAACTGGAGTTTGATAGTGTTTAAAACGGATAAAGAACTGACGTTGAGAAATAACTTAATAGTTTTAATGATAACTTTAGAGATTGCACCGAAATATTGTTCAAATAACTGTCATTACAAGGAATAAAGTTTAATTAAAAATGTCTAGATTATATTTTTCTGTCCCTCTTTTAAATTAGCTTTCTAGAAAATTTTCTTTAAATATTTCTGTTCGATTATCTCATAAACAACTTTTGGAAAAATAATCAAAATTAATAAATGTGTTTTAATTTTTAATATCGAGATGTCGAGATGCGATTCTTTGACACCTTAAGAAGTTAAAACTGGATTAGATATTCGAAACGATCCCATTTAAACAGCATTTTTACGGAATTAAAATATTAATTACAATAAAATTTCTGATGTTTTGGACGTGAAGATAAATAGCGTAAAGTAGCATGCCAACTATTCTTTCCGAAACGTTGACATTTATCACATAAACGTGTTAGAAAAGTTGACATGAACGTGCAGATTCAATTGACACAGAATGAAATTTTGCATGTCATGAATTTCAATGTTTACTTTATTCGCAGCAGGGAGGGAGAAAACGTTTAAATAAATAATTCTTATTCTACACGGATTAATTGTATTTTTTAAAAGTGCTACTATAGTAACATTGCATTATTGATGCTATTACTAAAATAACATCGGCCTATATATGCATTTTTTATATTTTTTATTATTAATATCACCGTATCGTATTTTATTATAAAAAGTGTACGATGGTTTGATATCTCTGTAGAGATTTTTCTCTCGAACTTGTTTACTTTACACGATAAACTAGCTATTTTACTAGTTTCACTTATCTAACTGACACGTTGCAATAGAGAATGAATAATTTAATGAGATTGGATTTATCTCGTGGTGCTGACACGGTTTATGGTGCAAGTTCCTCTAAACAGCTCATCAAATCAGGTTACCAGTTAAAATTGTCACACTTTCAGTATTTCATGCACAGTCACCGACTTCTATTAGACGAGTCAGTCCCCTCGCGTAATAAAAATCAAGGAGAAAATAGCGTCTCTAGTAGATCTAACAGTGGAGCCACAATTGTCCAGGGAATAAGCAGCAGGACCTTGCACTGACCAAATCTGGAAATTCACGACGTACTGTCTTATCTCATTTCCTCTTGTCATGTGTATTAGCCCGAGAGAATGGAATGCTGCAAAACGCGTGTTACGCGTTGGTGTGGCACACTGGGACCCCCCTAATGTCCGGGAGCTCAATAAAAACCTAAGCAAGTTGCTGGTCCCAATTAACTTTTATTGACGTCGGCTAGTACGTGCTATAATAGATCAAGTCGGTTCCATCAACTTGATGTAATTTGATTGCTACTCTCCTGTCTACGTAAACCATTCAAGGTCGAACGTGGATAAACTGAAAGTGGCAAATAATCGAAGTTTTTTTTTCTGCCATACATTAAAATTTTTTCTCTTCGATTTTCGATTATTATTATTATTTTCTCTCCTTTCCTCTATTTAATTATTACTTTCGTACAGTTCATATTTTCTCCTACTTGTTCAGAAGACAAGAAAAAAATTTTTTTTTAAATTCTAAACGTCGTTATCGTAAACATTCACGATGCTAGAAAAATGTTAGAGATTGTAAAGACAAAAATAAAAAAACACAAGTAGGTCACGTAGCCGGAGATACATCATAATAATGCAAAAGCAAACATCAAGTAGACGAGTGACGTATACAGTCCGCATGAATCTACATGTATAACAGATTGATCGTACTAAAGGAGTAACTGATACAGATCAAGCGACGAGTAATTCACGCTCTGCCAAACACGATCTCCGTAGTAGGAAACTTCCTCTTATAAGCAAAAGACGGAGGAAGAAGATTCAGTGAAGCGAAGATACAATTCAAACATGCCTGTATTCTTCAGTTTTCCAGAAGTCGCTGCAGAGAAGTGGGGCGTAAAGGAACGGAGACTGACCTCGAAACTTGCCCAGTCAGCAAAAGTGAAAACGTTTACGACGGATCTAAGTTCTCAGTAAAATAGCCGTTACCTCCAGCTGCGAGAATTTTGCAATATCTTACCTTTATATTGTCCAGATATTTTCTCTAAAATTCAGCTTCTTATATTAAAAAAAAGAAGAAAAAGAAAAAGGAAAAAGCACGTAACCAAGAAGAGCTTCATCCCAATTTATCCCTTAAAATTTATATTTTGTGTGTATTATATCTTTTCATCACTTTCAGGATTTTGATGGTAATAAATTCAGTTTGTTATTAAATCACGAAAACTTTTTCTTTCCAAATCTCTTACGAGAATAACAGACACGTTTTAAACATTTTTCTGCACGAAAATGATTTATATGCTTGAAAGAAACTGCAACTAAAAATTCACAAAAGCAAAAATTAAACTGATTCACTTGATGAAAATCGGACTAAAAAAAAAATGAAAAACTATATGTCGATAGAGTATTTTTGATACCAATATTTATAACTAGTAATTAATTTTTTATGCCAAGTATTGTATTTGTTAGTGTACCTGATGAAGAAATAATTAGAATTAAGTGCATAAACTAGATTTTGGGAGGACACAAATTGCGAGAACTCAGGGGAATTTCCCTTTTATATCCCTTACATCTAGGTTCATCTGGGGAGAGATAGAAACCCATATCTTCTAAGACCCTCTATCTCTTAAATCCAGAACAGAAACTCCCCAATCTCCCATACTTCTCTATAAAGAAAGACTCGTTACAGAACGATAATACGTTCGAATTTAACACATACGGTTTGGTATATCTGACCAATGCAAGTATTTCGAGAAAGTTATCTCAAATATCATAAAAAAAATTTTTTTTAAAAAGTAAAAAACTGCAAAAATATTTTTACAGTTATAAAATTTGATTCCGAAAATTCAAAATAGAAAGGATGTAGTTTGATTATTCTTCACGCTAGGGAACATTACCAGACCTTTAACATCATTACTAGAGAAAATTAAACTAGTGTAGTTAATTATTAGTCGAGTTATCCTACGTTGATTCTTAATTAAATGACTTTATTAAAAGACCCGCTTACTGGAGAGAAGGACCATGCTATTGAAGTCGTCCATCATACGACTTTTCCTTTTTTTAATTCGATAAGCTATCGACGAATAGTCAGAGATGTGTAATAACAGTGACCGATTCCAGATGTGTTGTATTGATAATTGAAAAATCAATCATTCTTTTATCGATATTTCTACAAAATAGTGTTCGTTTAGTTACGAATCTAAGATAAAAATATTTTTATATACGAGTATTTAAACTTTTATAATCGTGTTTTTTTAAAATTGTGCTTCTAACTAATTCTCCAATAATTTTAACATGATACAAAATAATATAATCTTATGAGTTGTATTATTTATCTCTCGATTTTTCTCTCTCATTATTAGAAAAATAATATATTTTAATTTAAACATAAAGGAAAGAAAGATAAAATCATATGTGCATTTAAGATAGTCAGATTTACTAGATGTAGATTATTTGATACGAAAAATATACATATATTCGAAATATATTGCTTTTTTAATTTTATTGGATAAAATAAGCAAACTTTACGTGAAAGTAACAAGAAAAATTTTGAAATTTATTATTTTATGAAATAATAAAATAATAAATGAAATACATCAACTATATTTGAAATCTATTATAATTAAAAGTTCTTTCAACATGTGTTGAAATGAACAGAAATTTAATTTTAATTTATCAAGTGTACCTGAAATGTATTAATTTTTAACGCTCTTAATGTATTAATTTCGCAAATTTTCCATTTTAATAAATTTCAAGTGCATTAAGTGCAATTGAAATCTAATACTATAATATCTCGTGATAAAAATTTGTACAATTTTTCCGTTGGCAATTTATAATAATAAAATTTCTTTAAAAAATAACGATAATTTGATAACGGTTATGATATTTTCTATTTTGGATTCCCTAAATCTTAAAAAACAATTCTGAAAATTTTACCGAGTTCGCATTTACTTGCTTCGAGAATTTAATTTTTAAATAAGAGTTTTTTTCATTGATGCATTCAGAGCCACGACTTTTGTCGCACTAAAGAGAGAGAGTTGGTATTAGTCTACTTCACAAAGTATCAGTTTGAATGTGTTGCATAGAAGTAAAACTACTCGATGTAAGAAATTTGACTGGGTGGAGAGCAATACTTGTAAATATCGTTTGTATAAACTTCGCTTTCTGTTTGTATTTCCGCTTAGTCAACCCAGTTGTGCCTCATTCAATATAATGCGCGATTTTTTTTCTTTCTTTTTTTTCAATATAAGGCAGAGCATTGAAGCAAAGGATGTGATTAAGATCGCGCAGTAAAGCCCAGAGGGATTGATGTGTGAACGTGCATCCTTTTAAATTGCATTCCCATAACAACAGCCCCCAGGAAGAAAGACGCTAAGTTGGGGGCTAAGTTATTAAAAAATTCGACCCCTCTTTCCCCCGGAATTTTTGTTCCGAAGATTTATAAAACCTTCCTCATTAGACTCCTACCGACTCCATTAAGTAGGAGGATTTCTGAGCAGGCGCATTTGGTAAGATTTTCCACTTCGGGCGTTTTTCTTTCCCTTTCTAATTTCTCCCTTCTTCTTGAACACAAAACTAGTCGAAATCTTGAAATGCGCTAATTTGTGCAATAAATAAGCGAATAATAGCGAAGTGTTTTATTAGAAATATTCAGTTTTTTTTTTCATTAAAATGAAACAAATAAAATTTCTTTATTAATTCCAGTTTCGTTCGGCAGATGGCGCGATGTTTTGCATACAAATGCCTGACAGCAGTAGTCATTTAACGCGTGTTTTAATTGACGCAAAGGAAAAGTAAATAGAATTCTTGAGTTTGGTAAACCTTAATTTTCCATATAATCATGGTGATCTATATGGATTATTCAATGATTGGTTAAGTTACCTTGATTAACAAAGACGTAACGTGTTCAACCTACAAATATCACATGGTAGGTTGAAAGCATTTGCACAAAATATTGTACCACGCGATCTCATATTTAAGCGATGCTGAAATCATTTGATCATCTGAACCATTAGAAGAAAGGATAGTTCTATCTTTATTCATCGAAGCAAAGTAATCGTGATTCAACTAACAATTTATATTCAACATAAAAATTACGTGAATTATCTCCAGTTGTCACGTGGATATTATTGTTTACACCATCTTAAATTTAATTACGATTGCGTGATTATTTCGAAAATACGCATGAATTTCTCATAACCACATCTACATTTACAAAACAT
This sequence comes from Androctonus mauritanicus, assembly GCA_011317285.2. Taxonomy (NCBI): domain Eukaryota; kingdom Metazoa; phylum Arthropoda; class Arachnida; order Scorpiones; family Buthidae; genus Androctonus; species Androctonus mauritanicus. Next base: position 16,371 of record WUQG02167771.1, read on the forward strand.
ATAAAAGAAAAATATTGCTGTAAGAGAAAGACCAATAATAATATGGGTCACAGAGCGAAAAGATATGTAGCATCCACTTCAGTACAAATAGTAGCTACAGATGCGAGTACTATCACTACTACAACAATAAATATAGTAGTTAAGAGGTAAATCTGTCCATAAACATGACTGGAACATCAGAATTCAGTTCTTTTGCCTGCTGGCATTCTAATAAAACTGTGCAAAGCTGCTTGGTGCGTGCATGTTGACACAAACGTTGCAAATCCCTCCCCTGCCACCAACTCTAACTCGGATTTAGAAAGTTTTCCCCTGTTTAAATACCCTGTAAAATTTATAAATGGCAAACTGTACAATGTTGTACATTGTCGTGACGCTGAAGTAGAAAATCTCTTTTGAATAAGGTGGCAGAAATGTTTTATCTTAATCCTTCCTTTATTATTATTGACTTGAAAGAAAATATTCTCTTTTTTTTTTTACCTCATACTCTTTAATAACGAGTTTGATTAAGCGTGGAAAGTTATCGAATATTGCTCCGCCCAATTTCTTAGATTTAAATAGTTCGTTTCTTAAATATGTTTTTTGGATAGTTTTTAACATGAAACGACAGAAAGTCATAAGTTGGTAAAGAAGCAAAGATCACGCCATGGGATTTTACATGTCTACAAACTATATTATTACTATTTATACATTTTAAATGTAAATTTTTGCGTGTTTTGTACGGAAATTTAGAGCTCAATGATTTTTCCAACTAAATCAGTTATTTCTGCTAAATAATTAAAACAAAAATAGTCAAAATTTCAGTAACTATTTACAGAAGTTTTAAATCTTATAAAAGTGCATTATTTTCAATTACCACATCTTTTATTCATTTATTCTCTTATATTCTATCTTTAATTTAATAAAATTATATTAAATTATATACAAAAATAACGAAGAAAACTGTTCTTTAACATTATTGTTATATACTTTAAATATAAAAGAGAATAACCAGAACAACCATTATATAAATATTTTTAAATTTTGTAAGTTAACGTGCTTGCACGAATAGTTGCAAAAGTACAGTTTTTATATTTAAAAAAAATAAAAGATAGGGAAAAAATTACTTAAATACAAAATACTGGAGTAAAACTCTTAAAAAATGCAAACCTAATCTAAATACTAGGTATTATTTCTTTTTTCTTTGTTTTTATATTTAAGTAAACTAGTTTCAAAAAATTAATTATTTCCTAGGAGTACGTCTCATTATTCTAAAAGGAAGAAATTGGTCAAAATTATTTTAATAAGACAGTTTGAAATATTTTCTCTTTTAAAGAAATAGATCCATAAGAAGAAGACAAATTGTTTCCTACTTTTTCTTATTTCTTTCGTTGAAAACTGCAGAAATAGCGAAGTATCAGATCTTCTTCTTCCTTTTTTTTTTAATCTAGTTGAATGGCCAATTTTACTTTTCCAAGAAAGAATTGGCAAATTGAACCGTTTAAGCATGTTCCTCGGTTGGTGAATATATCAATGTGCATGATAGAATCTTAGATGTGCAGGGATGCTAAAGAGGTGACTTATGGAAGTTTTATATTTTCGGAATCTAGTTCTTTTTATTTTAGTGATATTGATAACTAGGATAAAGAATAGAATGCTATCTCTTTTTTATTATATATATATATATTGCTCGATCTAAACAATTTTTTATCATTAAAAAATTGTATTTTTTCTTCTTATTTAATGTCAAAATTTCTTGAGTTTAGACACAAAAGTGACGGCATTCTACAGTGATTTATGACCCTCCAGACAATCGCCTGATCATAAACTACTGACGATTTTTTTTTAAATATTTAATTAATCAACATTTTTGTTTGTAGATTTTAATTTATGCTATTTACCATTTTGTTATATTTTCTTTCAAAAATTAAAGAAATTATGTATATAAATACACGTTATGCTTTAATACCAGTTAATTATTTCATTGTATAGAATCATAAAAAAAGCAAATGCCATTTACTGTATTTTTTTTTTTTTTTGTGCTTTAAAGATGTTCTAATGTTTCATCGTGATTAAAAAATCATTTTCTCATAATAAAAAGCAATTTATTATGCTCTTAAGGAAATAGTGTTTAAAGGTTTTGATGAGTGAGGAAACTTCATGTAATTTTTACGCTTAAATTCGTATTTTAGAAAAACACTTTACTTCATGTACTTAATACTTAATGTTCCGTAAATAGCCTCTAAAGATTCACGTAATTGCATGTAATTTATGTTTAAAAATTTAAGCATTCAAATGTAATGTTAAGAAACATTAAGAAAAACTAAACATATAGTCCAAATCAAATTCTGATATTTCTCTAACATCTAAAGACGTCCACTGATTTTATATGCTATGTAGCTTTATTTCATGTGATTCTATATAGTTCTAATTTTTATTTTAATGAGGAACATAATAATTACTATTTTTTAATGAATAACAACATGAAAACTTGATTAAAAAGTTACTTTTCTCTTTAAATAATTTTTTATTTTCCAGAAGCACTTGATTTTTTTACGCTTTTTTTTTTCTTTCTTTAAACAAATTTTTTTTACAAATGTCGATTGTAGAATTTTCTTAAATGATGTAAAGTGATATTAACTACTGTGCTCCTAGCGCAATACTCGAAATTAATGGATAAAAATCGATATTAATTATCTGTAATTGGATATAACTAAGGAAAACATAAACTTTTTCTTATTTTTTTTTTTATCTTCGTGTAAGAAATCAAGGAAAAGAGAAGATCCGTAGAGAGTCGAGTTGCAAAGTAAAGAAAGTCTGCACATCATGTTTATTCATTATGTTGAATATACATAGTTGTCGCTCTAGCAATCCCTTTGAAATTCAAGCATGGATAGTGATGCGTATCTCCAATGAAAACTATGACAAAAGAAGAATAAACACAAATTTGCAGACAATAGTCGAAAATGCTATTTGCTTTACGTGAAAGGAATTACATGCCCGTTCCGATTTCTTCAGATAGAAAAGGAAAACTTATTGGAATTCTTACTAAGAAAGACGCTTTGTTATCTTTTAGGAAACAAAGGATTCGAGTTTCATTCATTATTCTTAAAAATAAATATTGAATCATTCGCAGAATGTGCATATCGACGTTGGTGTTGTGCGTTCCTATAAGAAAATCAGGACATGAATTTGAATCTCAGTTTGCATTTCTGATTTTATGCTGACAAGTTAACATTTTACTATGAGATATTTTAATAACAACAAACGAAGAGTTACATATATTGAAATTTTTTTATTATTGATCTACATGAAAGTTATTCTTATAACATGTTTAAAAATACACAACTCAAATTTGATTTAGTGCAGTAGAAGATACTGACTTTGAAGGAGATTTATTTTTACTAATCTAATGATAAGCATAAAAACAGGAAGCATCTTGGGCATCTCTGACGAGTCTCATCTAAAGAAGAGACGATTCTTGTCCATCGTGAGGAATCAAATCTGTGTAAGAACAAACATCTTAAGTTGTTACTATAATTCCAATATTTACAAAATTTTTCGGCTAATGAAGGCATGAAATTGCTGCTTAAATTATTATTATCATTATTATTCCGAAAGGCAAAACATTGAATGATATAAAGTAACAATGATAAAAATTTAATGAATATATTAAAGATATTTGCAATTGTATTTATCACAAAGATATCTTTTAGTTATTTTTCTCGGTTTATTTATTGCAACAATATGCTGTACATCATGTTATTCATCGCAACAATATCTAAATTTATTAAAATGTAGATTTGTTTACTTTCTTTCGATTTGTTGCGATACAATCATTTTTCAAATTTCGATATGATTAGTTTATCAAAGAAACTTTTTAAAATAAATAAACAAATATCGCATAAATTAAATTTTTGAATTAAATGAATGTATTATAGATGAAAAATTTAAATAATAGACTAATCCGAATTATTATTATTATCTCTCTTTAAATATTTGGTAAGAATAATATCAAAAGATATTTTTAATATCTGTAGTATGATTTTTAAAATAATAATGAATATAGGAAGTAAATTTTCATCTGCAACAAAATGGATAAATAGAAAATATTTTCTATTCTTTTTTTTTTCTATTAGTGTCTTTCCATTGGAAAGAAACTGGGTAACAGTTAAAAATCGCATTCTATAAATAACTCAAAAGAAAAACAAACAAAAAAAACTCACAAAAATAATAATCATATTTACAATAAAAACATAAAACTTATTAAGAGAATAATATAAAAATGAAACTACTTTAGTAAAGTAGACCAACTTTTCAAGAACAATTTTCCATTTAAGTGAACTTCTACTATTTTTTTTCCCCCCTTCTTCTTTTTTGTTTTAATATTTAAAAATTTTTTCACCCTTACATGAACAATTTTTTTTTCTTCCATTTTAAAATTTTTGGCTGAGATCCAGATGCTGTTTTAACTTACAAAGTCTAAAATACAGTTTAAAGCACTGTAGTAGAGAGAGAGAGAAAGCTTCATTCCCTGTTAAACGTTTTAAAAAATATTTTATTTCGGTGGTTTTTATTAAATTTACAAGTATATTGCTTATGTAATAGCATACAGATTTTGTTGTTGCGGAGGTATCGAGAAGAAGTGATTGCATTTAATGGTTATTTACTACTTGTTTAACCAAAATGGGAATTTTTCAAATTTTGAAATTGTTTTTAACTTAATTTCAAAAAATATTGGTAAAAAAACATTCAAAAGTAAGTAAAAATGCGATGGTTTTTATTCTAAAGAAATTTCCTAAATATATATAAATAAACTTATATGTATTTCTATCAAAATTTTCAGAAAAATTTTTAAATAAAATCCAAAAAAGTAAAATTAGATTTAGTAAATAAAAATATGCATTTATAAATTATATATATATATACTTTATATACATTATACCTTATATACATACATTATGCATTATATACATTAGACTATATATATTTTATAAATTCATATATATATATATTTGAATTTATAATTTTTTTTATAAAAAATATTTTTGAATATATGAAAATTTATAAATTAATTCACATTTTCATATTTTTATAAATAACGAAATACAAAAATAGATATATATAGAAACCAAAAAAATAATTTAGAGAAACGATAAAATATTGGGAGGGAAAAATTACAGAAAGGGAAAAAAATAAAAAAATAATAATAATAAAGAAAAACAACAGATTTAAAAAATGAAAATGTGAATGTAGAAAGTAAAAAATGAAAACAGGTGGAAGAAAAATTAAATGTTGAAACGGGTTAAAAAATAAATGATGCCTTGGGATTTCATAGGAAAGAAGATTTATAAATTTAAAAAAATAATAATTTATATAAATATATATAAAAATTTTAAAATAAAAAAAAATTAAAATTCATATTTATCAAAATTAACAAAACGTCTAAAATCCTAAACTGGAAATAATGAAATTTTTCTATTTTTCTCTGCAAACGAATGCCTAAGTTTGTTTGTTCATGTAGGAAATGTGTATTTATCTTCAACTCGAAATGATTAAATGAACTTTTTACGTTCCAAAATCAATTTAGCCTTATTAAGCAAATATTTTCCTCTAAATTAAACTAATCACAGTGTTCCTTTTCCTTTTTCAAAAGTTTTTATTCATTTATCTTTTATCAAATTTATTAAAAGGAAAATATAAAATATAGTAGAAACATAATGAATTCTCTTTGTTTAGTTTCATTTCTTGATCCATTTTCCTGTCAGATGCAAAGGTCTTTTCTTGGCAGATGGTACGCGAAACAGAACTACAACCATCTGACAATTCATCATCTAACAAATAGTCTTTCTTGCTACTTTGATTTTTTTCTGCCATTCTGTAAAATGTTATAATTATAAGGTAATAGGCACTTGTGCTGGTATGTGAGGGCATTTAAATTTTGGAGGAAGATATTTACTCTCTACGACATACATAATAAAGCATAGACTATAGGATAAAAAATTTGTGAAAAATTTCCAACCATTTTTACTACTCCTTAACGTCATATGTTACTTATATAATTTCAAAAATAGGAAAAAAAATCAATGAAACCCTCATTTAAGTTATGAGATATCTTCACATTACAGAAAGCTATATATTATACCTATAATATGTTCATCTTTAAAAGATAAACCGGGTTAAACTAGCCATGATCAAAAATAAATCGTGAGTCTTGTATACCTTCATAATTTACTAAGCAGTTTTTCTTGCGATACCAATCATTCGCGAGTTACTAAACTTGATGAATAACTTTAATGTTGGATATGATATTTAACTGGAAAAAATGATTCTTATTAATAAAATTCTTTTTTGTCCTTAAACATAGGGTAAATCCGGATTAGATAGCCATACGGGTTAGATGGCCAGTCGCTGCCATTTTTTTATTAACTGCAGAATGACAATGCTGACAGACAACAGACAGGTGAGAATGAAATGTTGAACGAGAAAGTTGTTGGCTACGAGTGCTAAAAAATCAGCGTCGTTATAAATATATAATGTTGTTTTATATTTTCACTACCTGAAAATTTTTTCCCATTCAATAAACCTCGTTGTTATTACAGTATATTTCGAGTTACAATCTTGTAAGCGGCCTTAAACGAGTAACTAAACATTGTATTTATCGGCCTAAGCTCGATGCTTGTCATCGACGCCTGTTTATCGAATAAAGTGATGTGGCTATCTATCCCGTTGGTTAGGGATAGATGGCCTA
>WUQG02167882.1:0-23095 GCA_011317285.2 Androctonus mauritanicus
TTTCTTTTGAATGGTTCGTGTGTTTTGCATTTTTTTTTTTTTATATAAAAAATACAGAAGCCACCAATTTATAAAAAGTACCCACGCAAAAAAAAAAAAAAAAAAACTGTATACGATATCCAAGATATAATATAGAGAGTCTTGAAAGTAAACCGTTTTTTTTTCTACTGATGACAAAATAAATATACATGTTTCTCGGAAATTATACGTAAGATCGACACTTTTATTCATCAGTATCATTATGCATAACAAACATCAATTTTATCTTGGTAAATACAGTGCTGGATATTGTTTACGTTTACCGAATCAAATATTTATTAAAGGAGAATTTCTCTTCTTTTCATATTCCTTACATTGTTTGAATTGCTCGAAGGGATAAATATTTTTCATCGATTTTTTTTCTCTCTCTCTCTCTCTCTCTCCCTCTCCCTCTTCCTTCCTTTTATATTACATTAATAATATCTCTGCATAATTTAAAACAAAATTAGATTTCTTAAACATATTCTTTAACTTCGTTTCAAAACAAAGTTACATCACGCGAAACAGATACAAACAAACTTGGAAATATCGGGAAGAAAAAAAAGAAAACAAAAAAAATACATTTTTTTTTATATTTTTACTTTACAGAAAACTGTGGAAAATACATATTTTATGGAAACACGAAATCAAAGAAAAATTTAAAAATAAAATCGAACTTTTACAAATGTTTTTGACACATATATCGAATAACATTTGCTTACTGAACTCCCACGAGTAACTTTTCCTGATTGAGTCGAATAACGTAAGAGAATCACTGTAAAGATGCTGCCTACAGAAGATTTACAGTCTTCATAATTCACAAGAGATTTGACATGGGAAAAATATATATGTGGAATTGATGCATAATATTTTTTTGATAATTCTTAAATTTTTTTTGACTTTTATTTATCATAACATCACATTCTATTTTTTTATGAAACGTTTTATACTATCTATTGTTTAAATTTTTATCTGTGTTTGTTTATTAGGTATTAGAGACTTCTCTCTTGGTTTATAAATCATAAATGATGTAGTTTTTTTTTTCCTTACACGTAAAAATCTTTTCGTTGGAATTATTATTATTCATAATAATATATCACATGCTACTGAATCTTAAATTATGTACCTGATTGTGAAACGCAATACTTATGAGCGTTATGGGAAATCAATAATAGTCCATTTGTTACAAGGCTACAGAAGCACGATTTAGTTATTATAGTTTTGCATTTGCGTGCGAGTAAATTGTTTTATGAGCAAGGTGTGAAGGTTGTAATTGAAAAAAGAAAAAGAAAAACTATAGTCTACATGCACAAAGATACAAAACAAAATAAAAAAAAAAGATTTTGATATATGAAATAAAAGAAACTGAAAAATATATGAAAAATATAAAAATTTCAGTTTTATTTTTATATATTTGCAAAAAAGAATTTCGCTTTCACTTTTTCAATTTGATTTTTTCGATACAGTATATTGCATATATTTTTTTTAAATAATATTTTACATCTTTCGGTCTTCTTTATTTCCAGTTTTTGGCTATCCATCTTCGTTTTTCTTCATTTTTTGAAATTTAATTCCTTGCATTTTTCATCAGTAGCCGATTAGCATCATTTTTTTTTTTCCAACCTGCATTTTTCAGTTTCAATTTTATTTTCTACATTTTTCAATTTTTCAGGCTTTTCAATTTTACTTTCTTCTGTATTTTCTATATAAAAATATAACTTATATATATCACGAAAGAAAATTGAAATACGATATGGGGAATAAACGAAAACTGAAAATTGTATTTCGGTATGTTTTTTTATAATATTTTTTAACCAAAAAAATAAAAAAATAATAATAAAAAAATCTCTTGTAAATTTATATATACTGTATATGTGTATGCATAACGTTGTTTGCGGCCACAGGAAATTTATAAAAATTGCAAATCTGATGGAAAAATAAGGATGATAGAGGGGATGCTTATCGCGTTAAGGGAGCCAAAACAGTAAACGAAAGAGATAATTAGAGAATTTCCTTTGATGTAAACCGGCTAAGCAGCGCCTAATGCTGAAGGCATAAATAAACCACCACATGAAAATATCTTGATGTGTATAGCCGGAGGCCATTATGCAGGGTTTTTCTTTTCGTTCGGGAAGATGTGAACGCGTGAAAAATCGTCTCAGACGGGTAAACATTGTCTCGCAACACGTCCGATGGCTAATGAGGTATTTCTGGAAGGCGATATCAAGATAGGGATGTAGCATGCAAACTACTCTCTTATGTATGCCGAACTTTTATCTTGTACGTCGAAAAACTTTCTCCTAAACATCTCAATTTTCATCAATTGTTCAGTGTAAACACTGAAAAAAAAATACAGACACCCTACGTAAGTGTTCTTTTATTTATCCATTAAGAAACATTTGGTTACGAAGTCTTAATTATCTGCTTCTTTTAAGTGTTTGCTTATTCTGCAGACATCGCAATTTAGCAGCCTTCTGAAAGAATAAAATATTAAAAAATATATTTTTGAATCTTTCATGTTATCATCAGATTTCACTTTTTATTATAATTAAAAATTACCGATCGAGTAGAGAAGGAAAAAACAAAAAAAAAAGAAACGAGGCTAATTTACTAACAGATTTTCATTAAGATGGAGTTATTAATTCGATCACGAAACAAAGGATGAACGTAATTTATGCATTGATAATTATAGTCGAAGTACAATTAAAAAGGAATATTTCCAATACTTAATATTATCCGATTTGAATATTCACAACACGGTTAATCTGCATCATGAACAGTTTGTTAAAAGAAACAGTTTCCATTCTTCAATCTAACAATCGAAAACATGCGATTAAAGGAGTGGTAAACCCACGACTCTTATTCACGACATATATACAGTACATTGTTGTTTGTACCTTCAACTTCTATTATATTCTCTACTTAATTTCCCATGTTATTTTTACGGATTATACAAAGTGTAATTTAGGTTCTTTTGTCGATAAATCATATTTAAAAAAAAAGTATTACTTGATTAATTTTTTCCAGCATTTTTGAATTTTGATAAACCTACTATATATAGAATATTTAAATATAAATAGGAAAACGTGAGAAGAAATTTTTATTCGAAAGTTGGAAAGACATTAATCTTTGCGTCTACATGTTCGAGATTTTATTTTTTGTTGTTATTGTTTAGATAAAATTATGACAAAAATATAACATTTTATTAAAATTTAATCAAGTAATAGTATTATACGTTATTTTATCAACAATTTCGAATGTTTTACACCTTTTTTTTTATCATCAGCGTCACGCTTCTTGAAAGATTTCTTGGCTCGATTCAATATTGAATGCAAGAAGTGGCATTATCCTCCTTGTTTTCTTTATGAAATTATAAAGATTGAATGTAGTTTTTTTTTTTGTTAATTTTTTACTCAAAGATGGCTTCTTTCATATCTTAAAGTTTATGTTTTTTTGCAATATTTGTTGCAAATATTAATCCAGTTTGTTTATACTTCTTTGCACAAACAGAAAGTAAAGAAAAAAAATTTTTTTTTTGTTTTTTTTCTTTAATATTGAAAAACCAGTTTAGTTCAATTTTGGATAAACTGTAAACAAATAAAGTAATTTATTCTTTTCAACAAATTAACTTTTATAAAATTTTAAAATATATATACATTTATATAAATAACTTATATAAATGGATTCTGAAATTTTTTATATATTTTTTTATTTTAGTGAATAAATATATTTCTTTCAAGACATTTGTCGATTTTTAAGGATCTATTTATATTTATTAAATTTTAAAAATCGAAAAAAATATATCAGAAATATTTTATGTTAGATTTAACTCTTTATTTTATTTTTTAATCAAAAAGTTTTAACGAAACATCTGCATCAGAATAAAAACAACAAGAAAAACAATTTTTTTTTTTTTTTAAATCTGAGATTAATTAAGTATTTTTACATTTATAAAATTGTTATATATACTGTATAGGCATAATATTTTTTTAAATATTTATAAAAAACTATAAACTTTATGTGAAAAATTAATAAATCCTAAATAAAAATATATTGCTCGTTGTCAATTCTATCATCTATTTTTAAATATCGTTAATATTTTAAAAATATTTTTCACTTTTAACTTTTTATAAAAATAATAATGATTTATACTTATATATTAAAAATCTTAAACCAAATCGTAATTTTAAATTATATTTCAGTCTTTTTTTCTCTCCTCTCTCTCTCTCTCTCTCTATCGCTTTTGAAAATTTATTAAAAATTGCTTATTTTTCTTCATCAAAAGAAGAAGAAAAAAAAAAAAAAACTTTAATGTAAAATATTTATAACATCATTTTTTCTCATCTTATAAAAGTTTATTATTAGAGTTACCTTAATGTTGAATTATTAACTATATCTCTCAGTTCCAAAAGTTATTTTTCACCATCTTTCCTTCATCACTAAGTTACATGATTTATTAAAAAAAAAAGAAAAATTTTTAATCGAAAAATACTGTAGTTAGGTTATAACTAATTTTGAATTTTTTTTTCTTATATTCGGAATAATAATTAAAAAAAAAAGTTATTAAAATTTACTGTAATATTTTTCATAAAATTAACAACATTTAAATCGAGGAATAATGTTTCTATCTATTGTAGATGCGGTATGAAAGATGGATGATAATGTTAATGGCTGTAAATTTCTGTTAATAAATTAGTAAACATCTTTATAAACAAATTTGTTTAACATAATTAGTTTTTAAAATATATTTTCTGATCTACAAATTTAACTTTTACAGATTATTTAAATTATTTAATTTAAACAATTGCAAATTACAAATATAAACAAGTCGAAAACTTCTGTTTCTACAAACTGTAAAGCTCAGTAAAGCTTTGTAGTTATCTGAGTCATTAATGAATCTTATATTCCTTTAAATTTTCAATCGATGATTCTTTATTAAGTTTTCTCTCTTACTAATGCCTTGAGCTATAACTCAATTAAAATTAATTGATAAATTTAATATAACAATTCGGATATTAGATATAATGTTTTACATTATTAAAGTTACTAATTACTTTTACTTATTTATTAAATATTAAAATTTTCAGGAATAATTAAATATCCGAACTTGCTGAATATATACTTTTTTTTTCGTTTAACTTTCATGAATTTTGAAAGGAAAAATAAAAAAAAAAAAGATCTAATATGGTTCTGCACAATACAAATGAATTTTGTTCTGTTTTTAAGTGCATATCAATGGAAATTTAACAATAAAAAATAATAAAAATTACTGCATTGCACACACAAATTATTAAACATTATTATAATTTATAAATTAATTCATTAAATTTGTTAAAATTCTTTTCAGGAGAATGATGAGAAAATACACTGGCATACATGATAAAAGTAAAATATTTTCCAGGGTAGATGAGAATTTGTGTAGCTTATGATGATTAACATAAGAAAAACTAACAGATGAAGAGAATCCTTTTGCTATGAATAGAATGCTGTTGTGTCTAAGTGGACTTTGTGCCTAAAGCAACAATGCATGAGTACCATCTGGTACTGAGTTGGAGTTCAGATTTGATCAAAGTTCTCTGTTTCGGTACACAACTACTTCAAACAAAACCCATTTAGCAGACTTTTTTGAATGAAAACAGCAAATCATTTCAATTCGACCGTACTAATTTCATCCGTTGAAAATTTAACATTCCTTTTAACTTAATTACCACATACATATATTCATAAAAACCTTTAAAATATTTATAAAAAAATAGAATTAGAAAAAAAAAACACATGTGGCGAAGAGTGAATATTAATTTTAATCGTATTTTCTGTACTGGATGATTTAATCCGTGTAGAAAAGAATAAAGGACTCTTCAAAGCTGTCTAGATAAGTATGAGGTCGCGAATGTAGGACTCTTCAGAAAACAAAGGGTGCAGCTGCAGTTCTTTGATGTCTGGGTTGAGTTTCTATTATATTCAAGACCGGAAAAGAGGAGGAAAGTTATCACCCTCGGCTTGGTATTGGTGGGAAAAACTTGTTAAAACCTCAAATGGCTAAAGCATCTTTACATTTTGTAAAGAAACTAATGTATTGTCAGAATTAGTTATATTTTAAATCCTTAAATTATAAGGATTTAAGAAATTTTCGACTGCATTCAATTATAACGTTCTAGGAAGTGAAGTGAAGAAATAATTTTCTTTTCTACAGTTATATAGCTCTAGTTAATACACTCTTTAAAGAAGAATTTGTAGATAAGAAAGAAAAGTACCACTATCCCTATTGTATTTTATCTTCACCATCGCAACGTTTACCCTCCCTAACATAAGATATCCGACCATTAGATCAAAAGAGGGTCAAAGCCACACTGTATATGATACTCAGACCCCCTAACAGATAAGGTACCCACTCTAGATGAAAATCGCAAGCTAAAACCAACCAATTGGCAATTAGGTAGAAAAGTTGCTCCAAACCATTGTAAAACCTTCCACGGTAGGTTAAATTTACTCAAGTTTAATGGATTTTTAACAAGTTAAGGTCACGGTTGTGAGGGGTCATATAATTCGGAGTACTAAATTATCAAAGTGTCAAATATTTGGTCAGTTGCAGTAATTAACGCAATGCATACTTAATGGATGGATTGTGTAAGTGGAATTGCAAATTCTACTCTTGTGTAAATGTTCGAAGTTTATCAAATTTTGATGTAATTAAAACTCATAGCCATCTAATTAGAAATTTGATACGACTATTATGATATTTTTGTTTGTTTTTTTTTTAATTCTTTCGAGAACAGTAAGATGTCTAAACTAGCAAAAAAAATCTCTTTTAGAAAAGTGCAAAAAGTCAGGGTAATGTGGTATATAGAGATAGCTATCTCCGGAAGATCCTAATTTTCTAATTGAAAGTACAGAGCAAATGAGAGCTTAGAAGAAACGAGTGGAAGGATAGAACATTAAATGAAAGTGTGTAACAATAGAATAGTAGGATAGATTGTTTAATTAAGCATATAGAACAGGATAGAACAACTGAATGAAAAGTAAAACATGAAGAACAATAGAGTTTCCGTGTTATAATTTAAGAGAATGAGTTATCTTTTCAATGTTAAGGAAAACCATGAAGGCCTCTTGAAAGAGCAAGTTATCGAAGTTTAGATCGACAAATGACTCCAAAGTATTCTTTAAAAGAGAGAAAGAGGAAAAAAACACAAAAAAGATAATAATTTTCAAACTTTTTAATTAACTTATTTAAATCAATGGTTGAATTTATTGTCAAGTTTTCACAGGAAATTTTAATTTAGAAAGCAAATGAAGAATTTGAGAAAAGAAAAGATTTGCTTTGCTTTTCATCTTCCATTTTCGTCTTATCCCATCCAATCAAAATTGGAAAGACATTTTCGTTAAATCTGATGGAATTTTGTCTTTGTTTTCATTCTCTATCCACTCTCCTTAATTATTCATCCGTCGTTTCTCTTCTACATCACGTGATCCGTTTGAATATTTCACATGACGAATGGAATTCTGGGTAAAAACGAGAGCGAGAAAGAGAGCAGCAGCAGCAGCAGCATCATCATCACACTTTTATAATTTGAATAGTTGAGTTTATTCTTTGAGAAATTCTTCAAATTTGTAGAGTCAGAATTCAATTTCGAAATTACAATAAATTGATGCCAGCGAGTTAGATTAATTCTTAGAATTTAAACGGATTATTTTTTTGTTGTTTTTTAGCATTAAAAAAAAACGATATTTAGTTTAAATTAAACGTTAGATTTAATTCTTTGTGTTATTACCGGAAGGAGAACTGAATAATGAGAATATTATGGAGAAGCAAGTAAGAAAAACGAAAAAAACCGAGTAGAAAAATAATGAAAACATTGTATGGCAAAGTTAGTAACAGAAAAGATAGAAAAACATGGAACAACAACCAAATGGAAAGACAGAACATCAACTAGAGTAGAAAACAACTGAACAGGCACACAGAATATCAACATAGAGTACTGAAGAACCGAAATGATAGAAACATCAACTTAAAAAGTAGAGAAGACAGAAATATCAACCAAAAGTTCAGAGGAATGACCGAAATGATAGGCAATACGTGGAAATATATATATAAGGAAATTCCATGCTTAAATATAAACAAAGTAATAAGGATTAAACGATAAATCAAACAATAAAAACCGTATAAATATCAATTACAAATTGCATAAGGATTTCTGAGGCCATGTGCAAAAGGATTAAAGTCTTAGTAAAAATAAAATATATCAATCACAGTAACAGCCAGAAAAAAAAAACAGTTAAAAAAAACTAGCATCGGCTTGATAGTTATATATTGATGTGCCAAGTCTGATGTAATTCTGCCTCAATTAAAGTGAAACTAATTATAAGTTATTTTACGACCTCACCCACTTTCTCTTGTTCACGCTCTGGAAAGAAATATAAAAAAAAGAAAATAAAGTTAAAAAAAAGGAGAGAGAAAGAGAGAGAATTTTGAGATTTGAACATTGATCGAAAATAGCAAAAAAAAAAAAAAAAAAACTTTTTAATCTGATAATGTTTGCTTTAAAAATTACCTACAGACTTTTAGGAAATTCAATGGTGCTTTGGATCTTGATCTCTAACTTGTTAGAAAAATAAAACTTTAGAAAATTTAAATATTTAATCTACCGTTTTATTAATAATTCATATAAACAGGGAAAAATAAATTTTTGCTAATTTTTGTATTTGGTTTGTTTTAAATTGCTTTTATTTAGGCTTCGGGTCTCTTTACACTAATTAATTCTCTTACGGAAATGCTATAATTTCATTTATTTATCGTAGAGAAAATTATGTTAGGAAAGAAAACAAAAATCTATATAATTTATAAATTTGTTTTCTATCGTCCTTTATTTTAGAAAATAAAATTAGAAAATTTTATTCACAGAAAAATGAGCATAGAATATTTTTGCAACTACACATACTAAGTTGTTAATTTAAATTAAATAAATTTTATTGGTTTCTTTAAATTATAAATTTCTAAATTTTAAACAACACGGATTAAATTAATTTTTATTTTTATTTTTTTGGCATCGATGTTAACGAAGAAAATAATCCCTATAATGGTTTCGTTAAGTAATCATTAGTACTGTAGTTACAACTCATCCATTCAAAGAGAGACAACAAAATGGATAAGTTTCATCATATCCTGTTTAAGCAAAACTACAAAAGTGCATATAATTAATTAACTATAATCGCATATTTATACATATTTTATGAACCAAAAAAAAACTTTTTATATGATAAAATTTCAAGAAAAAAATTTTTTTTCTTTGCAGCAGAGTAAAATGTTAACGAATGAAACTTGTTATACTGTATAGAGCATGATAAGATTCGATAATTATGAAAGCAAATAACAAATATAATTACAGACATCATAAAAGCCTTTGAATCTAGCTCAACAATAAAGATTCCGAAAAAATTTATAATGGGCACTAAAACGAACCCATTAAATAGCATAATACCTATTTATAACATAGGACTCAGAATACTAGTTCCCTTTAATGTAATTTACTATAATAGTTTCAGCTCGTGTCACCAGATAATTATTATTACAGATAAATTCTTAATTAGAAATCTAAATTTTGAACTTAATAAAAAAAATTGCAGATCTTCCTAACACGCTAAGAAAAATAAAGGAAAACACACTACCTTGGCCAATATATATATAAATTTTTTTTCCATTCTTCTTTATCTTTCTCATCCACGATGATGTAGGCGTGTCATACATCTTTCTGTGCAGCCAACTGTTAAAACTATTACCTAGACAGAATAATTCTATTCTTTGCCAATTGTCTTTAATAATATATTTCTCGGAGTATCAGTGGGCTTCACTATCAATAAACTCTGTCATTGTAATTCTTGTGCATGATTGATCAAGGTTATCAAAAAACCATTGCTTAAAGCAAAGTGGTTCAAGCACTTACTCAGATTATATCTGTTATCCTCTTATCGTACAAGTTTTGCATTGAACGTAATTATTAAAAGTGCATTAATTTTAAAAAATATTTTTTAAATGATATTTATTGATTATTCTATCTAAAATATAGATCACTGTAAGTACATCGTTTATTTATTCTTTTTTCCCCCCTCTTTCGTTGCAATGTCACCGGTATGATATATGTGGTATCAAATTAGTTTCGGGTTTCGGAAGTTTTTCGCATTCTGTACTTTATTTGTATACGTGGAGTAGCAGAACATCCGGTAGTTTATAAGAAAGAAAAACGCTATTGAATTATCAAAATAAGTATAAAAACCGACAAACTCGTTTACACGCTTTCTTCAAAGAGTTTTTATGCAGAACAAACGATACAGAGCGTGTCCTTTTTGTCCGAAATATTCGACAAGACGAAGCATTGTCAGATCAGTTATGCTACATCAGTCTATCTATTGTCTGTCACGTTACCAGCTTTGGTCATTAGAAGTTGCGGGACATGAGTGACGCCCACAAAGTCTCTCATAACGCCAGACCCTGGAAGTTACAAAGTGCACAGTCGCACGCCGAAGGTAGCAAACCACAATGGGTAAGACCCATTGCATGTGGCAACAAAAGAAAGGGACCATCTGTTCCTCTGGTTCCGCCCACGAGAACAGGTCTCCCCCCTGCTCTACAGTCTTGTTCTCTTTTGCTCTTTTGGACGTGCATTGGATGAATGGATTGGTGTTTGTTCCCCAGTCTTGACAGGAAAGAGAACTTTGAATGAATCATATTCCTGTCTTCAAGGAATTGCCGGATGACGAAACACACAGAAAGAAGGATATTTATTTATTTATTTATGTTTTTCTGTATTATTTAATAAAATTTCGATAGATTGATGACGATTTTTCTTTTCTACACGTTGATAACATCATCAATATTGATACAGTTGTAAGGCACAAACATTTAAAACAACCAAAAATTATTAGTTTAAATTAAAAAATATATATATAAATAAGAAAAATTTGCAATTTTTTAATAAAAGTTTATTTGCTTTAAAATTTAAATTACGAATACTTTTTTTTAAAAAAAAAGATTTTTCGAAAGTTAATTTCTGAAATTAAATTTCTGAAAGTTTAAATTATTCTAGAGAGATATTTTTAATCTTGTATTCTTTTTTTTTTTTTACTCTTTCTAATAATGTATGAAATGTTAAAAATTCTATAAAGGTTCGTCTTTTCTATGTATATATATTTAATTTGTGAAATTTTATTATATTATTTTTTTTAAACTTATATATATGCATAGAATAACCAACAAAAGACGAGCACGAAAGTCCAAAAGTATCATAAAAGCAATAATTTTAATATGATTCGAACTACTATTTACTTATTTTTCTCTGGTGTATTATTCAAGAAAATAATGCAAAAAAAAAAGAAAAAATTAATGAAAAAATAAACTAAAATATATAAATAAAAAAAAGCAAAAAAAAAAAAAAAAGGAGGAGATTGAACATTAATTCTACGAATGGAAAAGAGATAGACCAACAAGAAGAAATTCAATTCCATTCTATCTACGCCTCGACCTACATATATCTAAACTCTGAAATTGTTTCATTTTTCTAGATTCATCCGAGACTTTCAATCTTCTGTAGGATTACACAAGTACTTTTTTCTCGAACAATATTTATTTGCTATTTCATCTAACACCGCAGAGAAAGAAAGGGAAATGTTTATAGTACGTAGCGCATTTTCTAAGTGATAACTGTGGAAAAATACCTTTAAACTTTCAAATTTTGAATATCAGAAAAGAGGATAATTAAAATATTATAGGTTCTTTTATCATAAATTCTATGTATTAAAAAAAAAAAGAAACTAAATTTTAATCGATAATTTTTGTTTATTCAAGTTGTTTTCTGCTAGAATTTTAAAAATACTTTTTTTATTTATGTAGTTTCTTTAACTTATATGGTTGTAATTTTATTAAATATTTTTAAAAAATGTTATTATTATTTAGATTTAAATATTTGTAATTTTGTTCTTTATCAAAAATTTTCTCCTTGATTAAAAATTACTCGATTCCTTTCTTTTGTTTGTTGTGTATATGCTTATATATTTTCCAGAACTGTTTTATTCTCCCATAAATAATCAGTTAATATATTCTTCCAAAAATTTTTGGTTTATTTTTCCCGTAAGGGTTTACTTTGTTCTTTAAAAGAAATTACTTATTCCTAAAACTTTTTTGTTCGTTTTCTAAAAAAAAAATATATGTGCTATTTTTATTTTGATATTTGTTTCTTCTAAAAATTTGTTTATTCCATACTAAAATTTTTCGTTTCCTCTTCTTAAAATTTTCTGATTTTTCCCTAATAATATATATAAGCTTATATAATTTTTTGTTTGATTTCAAAAGTTTTTTCTAAACTTGTTCCTTTAAATTTATCATTTTATTTTATTTTTTTCTAAAATTATAAAAATAATTAAAAAAGATTTTTTTTATAAACGTCATACATGCTATTCTTTACCTAGTATGAGATAATCTTTAACTTCAACTTTTCTAATTTTAAAAATAAAATTAAAATTGACGCTTGTTTTCTTTTACTTGAATTTTTAATAATTTTTACAATTTTCTTCTGTTAACAATATCAAACATTAATTTTCTCAAGTTTCTCTCTCTCTCTTATTAAGTTAAGCCATACGTTAATACATTTTTCTGTAATTTTTTTTTTTTTTTTTTTTCATTCTTTAACCTTTTCTTGTTCCTTTAATTATAAGTTTAACGAACTTTAAACTATTGATTTTTACTTCTTCGAAACTATATTAATGCACGATCAACTTAACAAATAATGAGATCGTTTTCGAATCAAGTTTTCGGTGATGGATTAAAACGTCTTTCTACCATTTTTGTAATCCGGAATCCGGTCAAAACTGGTTCCTATAATTAAAAGACACGATTAAAGTTATTAAAAACAAGAAAAGTTTAATAAATATGATAGAAGATAATCAAAGATTTGATGTGATATAAATACATATATATATATATATATATGTTGAATGCTAAGAATTTTTAATCGGTAGTTTTGTTTGTTTGAGAAAATCCGTTTTTTGTTTTAATTTTTTTATAGAAAGAGAAACAGAAGAGGAAAAAGAGAAAGACACATTAACTTGCTAGAGTTTTTGGTCAGTGCTTTATTTCTTCTAGAAAAAAAGAGGTCCTATAACCTTACTGTCATTTTCTTTGGTGTTTCAGAAGGAAGTGTATAGGACTTAGTGTGGCTGCGTGTGACATGAGAAACACATCGATCCAGTCAGCTTTTTGGGTGGAGGCTGACCACATGAGGACTTACAGGCCACTGTGTTATCACTAAGAGACTGACTGTAGATCTTCTATTGCTTCTGACCAATCTGATAACATTTCCATTGAGCCCTCTGTGTCCAAAGGGTGGAAAGTTGTCCTGTGGGATTTCATTCATTTCTCTTTCCTCTTATCCGTGCGGTTACTTTCATCTTAGTTCAGGTCTCTACTTTAATCTTATTATTCAGTAACCATTTTATCTAAATTTAAGAATTAATACTGGTATTAAAGTTGTATAAGCTCTCGACGGAATTTCTACTGTTTTCTTCCATCAATTATCTGAATTATTTTAAGCCTATAAAGGCAAAAATTTAAAGAAGCCATCCGAAAAATGTTGATAATTTTCTTTCCAGAGAAAATGTACTTTTGAAAATTTATTAATGTGATGTTTACCAGTAAATTTAAAAATAATTTTGCTCAATAACAACAACATTTATATACAAACTATTTGAATTAACAAATTAATAATGGAATGAATTAATAAAATAAACACATGCTGATTTTAATAGAAAATTCATTCGAGGAAAACTTTCATAAATATTCAAAAATAAAAATTACTTTAAAAGTCAATAATAAAATATTAATTAATTTACTTAAACACTTATACATAAATTAAAGACCATTTATATGCATTAGTCAGTTTTTTTTTGTTAAGTCGTACGAAGCATTATTGCCCCGAAGATACAAAAGTCAAGCAAAGTATCTTCGACTATAACTCCACCCGATAAGGCAACTTCGGGTTTGTATGGAAAAAGCGGTTTTCTTTTGTAACCATCGAACAATGAAGAAGGAGAGAATTCACTACGTCCATCACGTGCGCGTTTTTTAACCTATTCTTCTACTCCGCCTTAGCACTCTAACAGAGATATCTGCTGCTTGAGGCACGACGAAAGTAAAGATAGTGAAAGGACAGGCGTTTCTGATACTATGAAATCGTCACGAACAAACCTTCACATTCAAAAGGGATTCAGATAAGAAGAATCCGTCACTAAGAAGTACTCAAAGAGAGGACAAAAGCTGGTTTGTCTTTTTGTCAAGAAATATCCGTTCGAACAAAAATTGAAAAAAAAAAAAATTTGTTTGTGTGGTTAAGCACGATGTTTTTTTTAATCATCAAAGGATTTCTCCTCTCGTACAGGCAATTTTTAACCATTAATTGAGATCAAACGCTGTGTGATGTGTAACAGATTGCTTCTGATCACAGATTAATGGTTTTCTCAAAAATTAATTGACATTAATCCCGATTAAATTTCAAATAATTTGGCATTAGATGATCTGAGCATATCTAACCTACTTTGCACGAAGTAACTTCGTTTAGCTTATGATCGAATAAAGGAGTTACCGTTAATAAAAAAAAAAAAAGTTGTATCCGTATTCCCTCCATGTTCTATCTGTAGTAGTGTGTGACAATTTTCCACATCGTCAGCTATTCCCGCAGCGAAATTTCCAAGAACTTCATATTAATCTGGTTTGTATTTATACGGCATCCATAATAGAATCTGGAAAAAAACAGATAAAAAAGCGTGGAAAAAAATTTATCATACAAGACAAAATCTCCAGATATTCACGTGACGAAATTCTCAGAATTTTTAACAGCAGTTCTATGGATTAAAATCTACAAAACATTAATATTTGATCGAACGAATCCGTATCTGCTTTAATAGGATAATAACATTCACAGAAACGAAACAAGTTCCCAATTCTCGAAAACGAGAATCGGAAAAAAAATGAGTTAAAATTATTATAAACTCAATTATAAGTATTAGTACCTTTTGCACTTAACGCATTTGGGATAAAATTTAATTTTTTCACATATTAAACTTGTTTGCATTAATCTAAAAGAATCGAAGAAGAAGAAGAAGAAAAAAAACAATAACAAACCTAATGCATTTTTTTTTTTTTTAAATTCATTCAACTAAAATCGTAAAGTAAATTTACTAAAATGATACAAGCCTTTTAGAAAACGTAGTAAATAAGACATAAAAGAAGTGCTGTAAAGCTAAGTCAGAACTAAACTAACGAAATTAACGACTCGAAACCCATCAAAGTCTTTAATGAGGAAGTGGTGCTAATAGAGGAGCATATCATTGGAAACTGATACTGCTGTACAACAGCATACTATAACAAAATGATGCTAAAGTAGCACAGTAATATATATATATTTTTTTCTGGATGAGAAGATGGAGATAACTAACTACAAATACCTTTTTTTCTGGTTCACAAATCGCAGATAATTATAAGTTGTCCTTCAAAGAAAAGTTCCCAAAGAAAAAAAATATATATTATTATTATTAATGATTTAATCCTAATTATTTTTCATCATTATGATCCATATATTTTATATTAAATTATTTTAATCCTTTTAGTCACAGCGATACGAACAGATGTCAAATTTCGTGCATGTTTCGATTAGTATACTTTAATTGGATGATTGTATAGCCTATATGCTAAAAGAGATAAATATGCTTATTTTTCTTCGATATCAGCATTTTTTTTATACAGAATATTATTTCTTGATTGAATAACAACTGTAATTTTTTATAAAGTAGAAAATAAAAATGTTGAATGTTCTTGTCTTTTCTATACATCATATGTTATAAAGTTGTATATGTACTCTGTCTACTATAAATTGAATTATATGTGTTTATTCTATCCATCCTATCTGATAAGTATTTATTTTATATGTCTGTTCTGTATGTCGTGTATGTAACTTATCACTAAAAATTATATTTACGATCGAGTTTTTTAAAAGTTTTGAAAAATATTTCTGTGAGAGAAGCAACAAGTGAACGCGAACGAACGATAACAACAGAGTACGTGGACTACTACAGCTACAAAATTTATTAAAAAAAAAAAAAAAAGATTTATCTATCTGATATACATGTTAAAGAAACCGCCGACAACATCAAAACTTAATTTATTAAATTTATAAATTAATTTTTCGCATTTATAGTTTCTAAAAAGAAAAAACTATATATATATATTTTAGATAAAATTTTTATATAATTTGATTTTAATTTTACGCCAGTTGAAAAATTCTCATAACGAATTAATTATTCCTCAATTTTCAAATTTGAAACATATTAAAATTAATTTTCTAAAATGGGAAAACATATCGGGGAAACATTAATATAAACATTTTAATTAAAATAAATAAACCCAAAATTTAATTATTAAAATTTTAAAGTTCAGTTAAGAGAGAGAGAGAGAGACAAATATAATAATAAATCGGATTTTATGAATTAATACTCTAGAGATTTGATTAATTTTGTCTGCAAATAGGGAAACAAGCCAGCAAACGTTCTGATACATATTAATTGATTCCCAAATGACTCAAAAATGATCGAATGAAACTAAATATCCGTTTTAATCTTCCCTTTTGAATAATTTAGCAACATTAATTTGCTCATTATACAATAATAATAAGCGTAATTGTATATGTTATTTTTTTCTCCCTTTTTACTTTCATTAATTTTATTGTAATTACACGTTAGAGGAACAGTATGCGGTGTGATTAATAATTATTATTATTATTATTGTAGAATGCCCATGAAATTTTCAGATCGGTGCCTAGAAGACACGGTTCTAAAACAGCTTACCAACTACAGGAAAAATTTATTTTTCTTACTATAATTATATATATTTTACATAAAATGTGCGAGTCGTTTGATTAAAAAAAAAAAAAAACAATTTCTTTTAACTTATTTAAAGAAAAAAAAAAAACATTTCGAGCTTTCTTCTTATGATATTTTCCTAAGAGATTAAAATCATTTTTATAATTTTATTCTTTTGTAAAGTTTGTTTAATCAATATAACGTCGTCGTTGTTGTTATTCTTGCAAACGGTATAGCAATATAAATAGTTCTGGTTTATCGATTGATCTTCCGTATTGTTTGTTCTCTTTGCTTGTTTGTATAGTAATTTTTTCCACCATGTTTTCAAACGGTGTAAAAAATATTTTTATACATTATATCAGTCATTTTAACTAGAACAAACTTTCTATTTATAACTTATACAGGCTCATATTCTATTAAGGAAAATGGAATCCTAGATTGTATATACGTCCAGCTGAATGTTTCTATATATATATGTGTATAATAATAGGAAACAATCGTACGATTATTGAATGAGTTCTCACGAGATCGCATTACTTCTGCTTAATCTGTTAGACATGTTATACCAGTTTACATGTTCACAACTTATATATATGTATGATATGCGTTTAAAATATAAATGATATAACTTATAAATGAAAAATGCATGATTGCCTACTAAACATAAAAATTAAAAAGTAATAATCGCCGATAATTTTAACGAAATAAAAAAGGAAGGTTCAAAAATTACATAACAAATCCCAGAATGATTGATAGCCTTAAGGCAACTTGTTTGAGCATATATGAAGACCACACGGCCGACAAGTTCACCTGACTTGCATGATTACACAGGTGACCGATCGCAGCATCGCGTTCTCCAATCTGTGAATCAGAGTACACCCTTAACAATTTAGAACCCATGAGAGAAGTACAGTTAATTAAGTTTTGTCTCTTAGACTGAAGATGACCGATGGGCTTGTAAAAGATGGCAAAAATGGTTCTTCTTATACCGTAGTTCAGAAGATATCAACCCGAACTCGACAATAGCAACGTCTTCATTAAACACGTTCCGACGTTGGTCATGGCGATTGTTCGACCATCTTTTGCAAAATTTCTTCTCGTCAATGCTAGCGACGTTTGGAGATTTTATTGAATAATAATAATAGAATCGAATTTATGTTTTTGATATACACTTATTATTATAATAAATTAAACCTTTCGTTAATTAAATATTATTAATATTATACAAGAACAACAATGCCAGCCTAAAAATAGAGATAAATAAATTTGATATTCTAGAGTCTCAATCACTGAGTTACCCTTATTATAGTTTTTCCTCTGTAGAGAATATCAAAATTTCAAATTTTTTTTTTTTTGTATAACAATAGAATGGCTGATTTTTAGCGATTAATCATGAAGATTTTTAATAATGACGAAATTTAAATCGATTTTTAATCGATTGAAAAGCACTATAAAGATTTTTTTTAATACTGTCTATTGTTAATCAATATTTAATCGATAAAAAAAAAAAGATTATGGAAATTGTTAATCGATTAAAAATTAATCTTAATTAAATAAATTAATTTTTAATCGATTAACAATATTCCATAGTATTTTTTTTTATCGATTAAATATCGATTAACAATAAACAGTATTAAAATTTTTTTACAGTATCTTTTAATCGATTAAAAATCGATTTAAATTTCGTCATGATTTAAAATGACAAGCGTGAAACCGATACTTTTTTTTTTAACGTACGTGAAGTTGCGTGAAATATTTTTAATACTGTTTATTGTTTTCTGCATGAATGCAGAAGAATTTGCAACGTTAGCAGCTTATGATATGGAATTTGAGAAGTATGGCTAATATAGTAATTGAAAATTGTTTTTTACTTTTTAACGTTTACGCATTATATAGAAGGATATAACGTTATAAAATGTAACATTAAATTAAAAAAAAAAAAAAAAAAGAATTTTTGGCTTAAAAAAAACTATATTTAATCGATTTATTTTCGATTAAGCATTAAGCACGGTATTCTAATATTTTTCATCATGCAGAAGCTATTCTGTATGAATCAGTAGAAGATAAAAATCGTGCCGAATATATCGATATTTACTGATTATAACTTTCAACTATTTAAAAATGACTATTTTTCGAAATTTAAGGTACCGTATACTTAACGATAAGGAACTGCTTCATTTTTTTTGCACTATAGATAAAATTATTATAACTTATTAATATGATAATAGAAAACTTTTGAGAAATTTTCATATATATGAAAATTCTAGATGATAAGAGATAAGAAAGAAATCGAATTCTGTGCAATTTAAATATCAAAAAATATATATTAAGCTTCTATTTAGTTGTGAAAATCTTTTTTTTTTTTTTTTTACATTTTAATAGTTTTGCAAAATTCTAAAATTTAATGAATGTAAATATTATTTATAAAAAAAAATAAATAAAAATTGGATTTTTTTTTTTTTTTTTGCCCTTTATTCCTTTAAAATTAATTTTTATTTCTTTTTTTTTATTATTTATATAAGATGTTTTTCGTCTAAAAAATTATATAAAAACGAATAAATTTTTAATAGGTAGATTCCTAAATGATATAAAAAATTGAATGGAGATGTGTATGGCACATTATATTAAAATTTTATTAAGCAAACAGAGATGATAAAATTATTAAAAAATAAATAAATAATTAAATAGTACTTTGATAACGAAATATCGATTTTTTTTTTTTTTTTTTTTTTTTGACAACCTCTTAACACTTTAGAAGAGCTTTCATGAAAATGCATCAAGTCTATTGATTTTATTATGAGATTTTTAATAAGATTGTATTCAATGGATAACAAGGAAAATAATCGATATAAAAATATCCTAATAAAATTTTTAAATTTTGTTATTTTTCATAAACGATGTTGCTTAATCTTACTACATCGTAAAAACATTAATGCTTTCGTGTTGTTTTTTATGTACACTCTTACATAAAATTATTTTTTTTATGAAGAAAATTCTAAGAAAACATCATGTGTGTGTGTGTGCCATTCTCGCTTCATTACAAAAGAAAACCATAAATCGTGGGCCATTTCGCGTCTCCATTCTTGTTTAAGGGAAGGTGAAATCAAAGAGGCAGATGTAAAGATAACACGATACCTGTGTAGTAACCTAATGCTTTTCTCTATACCTATGCCTTAAATGCAGACCCACCTGTCCATCGATGGCATTTTCAATGGGGTAACACGACCCCAAACTTAGGAAATCAGGGTCTTTTGTATATCTCTATGTGAGAATGCAAGTAAGAAAGCCTCTCCCAACTTCCCTTTTAGCCTTGGAGTAAAAAACAAGCCTATTTTCTTTTATCTACTTTTTACAAGAGTTTTTTTTAATTAATTCATTTTATCTTTTATTTTGACCATAGTTAGCCTGCTAAATTTTGTTTATATTATGTACGGACATGTAACCTTTAAAATATTTAGATTTTTATGCAACGGGACGACATCTATGAAACTGTCACAATATATTCTACCACAACTACAATAATGCTAAGATGCAATCCTGCAGAATCCCTCTATAAAAATAGCATCAATACAATTTCTGATCGAATCTCAAGCATGAACATCGTGCGATTTGAAGAAGAAAAGCATTGATCCACAGAGCAGAAGCTAAAAAACTTAATAGACCTATTTCTAATATCGCCAATCATAGTAGTTCGCGTGGCACAGTAATAAGGGAATGAACATAGATACAGGGGTGTCTTAGAAGGTCTACCATTAATTCCCTTATCAGGTTAGGCATCTGACGTCATAGTCTATGTACACTGTTCACCAATGACATGGACATAGATGGGTGGAGAGTAGACAGGGATCAGTTCCACCTGCTACAGTTCAGATAGGAAGAAACTAAGATATTCGGGGCCCCTTATCGCTTGCAATTATCTAATAGGGGGAGGGAGATAAGGGGGAGAAAAGGGAGCTTGGAATTCCGTCTCTGACTAGGTCAAAGTCTTAATAACACTGTAAACTCACCGTAATTTTGGTTAGTCTTTGTTACTAAGGCATTCAAAAATGATATTGCTGCTACGGTAGCATCAGGTGTATTGCCCTTTGGGGGAGAGATGGCTACCGGCCCTAATGATCATTTATATCAGGTATCACCATCAGTCTGATGGAAATTACGCGTAGTTAACCATTGTTAAAAGGAAACAGTGCTATTATAGTAATAAATTGTTACAAATTATCGGAAATATTTTCGAGTGTTATAAGTTTATTGGCCATTATTGCTAGTTTTAACGACTGTAGCTACTTTTATTTTTATATAATAGCTTATAAAAATTGCTAGTACTGAATGAAAGTCTTTTAATACTCTGACAGTATGAATAACTTATATATATATAGAAAGCAATCGATATTTGATTTATCAATGTTAATTAATATTATTACTTTTATCTGGCAGTAATGAATTGATAAATTCATACGATTTTAATTATATTTGATTAATTATATATTAAAAAAAATTTCCTGCCATCGAATTTAATTAAAATTATAGACATACTTAATAGTTATCGTTATAAAATCATAATTTTTTAATATAAAATTCTATGTCATTAGGATGACGTGATTAATTTTACTTAGACATTGATTTCAGTTTAAAATATTTATCTAAGACATTAATTTCATCATGAAGTTTTAACCTTGCTTAACACATTGCATTCTGCAGGAAAAAAATAAAATAAAATTTGGATTTAACTAGAAAGCAGATTGATTTCAATAAGAAATTTTGATTTAATTAATTTAAGTAAGATATTCATTAAGAAATTTTAGTTTCTATAACTCATTTATTTCTGTTTTTTTACTGTTTTAATGAAGCATTAATTCATTAAAAAAAAACATTTTTTTTTATCCTTGGATACAGTAGAAAAATTTGATACAGGAGACATAATTTTAGAAAAAAAATTTAATTTATAAAAAAATTAATTAATTTCAAGTTAGAAATTTTGATTTTAATGATTTATTTTAATTATAAATATATATATATATTATAAAATATTAAAGGCATTGATTTCAGTACAAAAATTTTTGAATTTTTATTCCGACGTTAAACTGTCCCCCCAAAAAATTAATTTTATTCTCTAAAAAAATGGAAAAAAAAAAAAATTTAAATTTTTAGTGAGATATTGATTTCTGCATTAAAAAAATATATTTTTTTTATTTAAAAAAGTATCATTGATTTTACCAAAACTTTATTTTTATAAAATTTCAACTAAAGCAAGTCATTGATTTCTATAGGCAATTTTAATTTATTACATTTAAAAATAAATAAATAAAATAGATAAAATTATAATAAATATGAAATATTTAATGGTAAACCTGTATTTGCGATGGAATGATATAGTACTGTACCTATAAGTTATATATATATATATAACAGGAAGTACTATCTGTTACTCAGTGCGATTAATTATATCAAGAGTGTGTACTTGGGATCAAGTGACATATAAACGAAGAGATAAAACGAAGATCATCTAACAGCGCTCCGATGAGGAGAACTAAATTCATTTAATTGATAAAGAACTACGTTGAGAGAACGAAAATTTAGTAGGAAAAACGATTTAAAAGAAAAATAATAATAATAACAATTTTTTCCTTTCGGTTTGTCATATTGATTAAGTGTGAGATGACTTACGGAATAGCAAAGCGTATGAGGCGATCGTGAGGATAATATTTGAATAATAAATAAGTAGACTACAATTCAGAAATACGATATTCTTTGTCGTCTACGTTTATTAAAACATGTTCGTAGTGGCGATTAAATAAAATAATTATTCGGCATGGTTAATGGTACCAAGCGTATCGAATTCCTATTTTTAATATATTTTAAAATTAGATGTTGAAGAATTAATAACGAGAATGATGCCTCTATCGGTACAGGAAAAAGGTAAAAATAATAATGATGACAATCACGTGATTAATCCCAGTAATTTTAATAACTTGTAAATGGCTCGATGTAAAATAATAAAAATTCCTTTCGTTTAAATTAATAAACGGTCTGTTGTCGCTCAAACAATATAGACTACCCATAATAGCATAAGAATTTAATACTGTTAAATTGCTTTAGTAAACTAATGTGAAACAATAGCACCCAGGGAAGTTATTAAAAAAATAGTGTGTTATTCTTATACGAAGAAATTGTTTTTAATAAT
>WUQG02167992.1:0-23088 GCA_011317285.2 Androctonus mauritanicus
GGATATACATAAAATACAGTATCCTACATTTTTTGCTACTAATCTAGCGCTTCGATTTTGTGTGAGGAAAAGGATATGTAAAAATTCTTTATACTATACTTTTTACAGATCTATCGCTCCCATTTTATGTGAGGAAAAGGATATGTAAAATTCTTTATACTGCATTTTTTTGCTACTAATCTAGCGCTTCGATTTTGTATGAGGAAAAAAATATGAAATGATTCCATATACTGCATTTTTTACTGATAGATCGCTCTAACTTTGTATGAGGAAAAGAATATGTAAAAATTCTTTATACTATATCTTTTACAGATCTATCGCTCCCATTTTATGTGGGGAAAAGGATATGTAAAATTCTTTATACTGCATTTTTTTACCATTAATCTAGCGCTTTGATTTTGTATGAAAAAGTTTTGAAAAAATTCAACCCTGTAGCCTATATTACACATTTTACTACTAATCTATTGCTCTGATTTTATGCGTGAAAAGGAATATTAAAAAAATCAAAAATAGTATTTTTATTACTAATATAGGGCTCCAATTTTTGTATAGAGAAAATTCAGTAAGTTATATAACATTTTTTTTTTACTAATCTATCGCTCCTTGTTTTCATGAGGAAGAGGATATGACAAAATTAATTATCGCGCATTATATTTTTACTATTAATCTATCGCTCTGATTTTGTGCCAGGAAAAGGACTTTTAAAAAAATATTCGATATACAATATTGCATTTATACCATTCTGATTTTTTTGTGAAGGAAAGTTTATTTAAAAAAATGCAAAAACGATATTTTATTAGTAATATATCGCTCTTATTTTGCATATTTAAGATACGATTCCGCATTTTATATTCTCTTATTTTGAGGATTAATACAGTTGGCATGCTGATAATTATCAGAGCGCTAGATCACGATATTAAAACGTAAATCAATATCATTATTGTTCGTTATAAGCTTCATTTAATTGATGATCTAAGGAACAATAAGTCGTTTACTATTATTTTCATATGAATTAGATTATGCAAAATATAGATTATTTAGATAAATATCGATTATTAGATATCTCTAAACTCGTTAAATGTGCATAGATTATATACACGAGCGTCAGAAAACATTAAAAAATCATATTTATCTCTCGTTTCATAGAATATGCTCATACATTTGGATCTATCGCTCCGATAACATATACAGCTACATCATAGCTACCACATATACATCACAACGTAACATCATAGCTACATATTTGTATCTATGATGCTATCAGTTTTGGAGAACAGGCGTCATCGGAGCTGTAGATCATCATTTTTACTAAAAAAAAAATAATAAAAATTCTTCAATAAATACAGTATATTAGTTTTAATGGATGTATTTTTTTTTTGGAAACTATCGGAGTTAATCAGAACTTCACATTAACTTAAATTACTGCAATTTTTTTTTTTTTTATATCTCCGAATCAAAATTAGGAAATTAAAATTTTACAGTCACTTATCATCAATTCGATATATATATAAAAATTCTTTTTTAAACGAATAAAAATGCTATTCTCAATTTTTTAATTTTTTTTTTTTTTTTTTTTCAAAAAGTAGAAAAATCAATTCTAGATAAAAATCATTCATTCGAAAAATTTTTAAGCATCTCCACTTCAAACAATTCTTTCTTTTTCTCTTTATGTCTCCCCCTTTTCTTCTTCTTCTTCTTCTCTTTCTCCCCTTTCTTTTTTTAACTAAAGCATTTTGTCCAGTCATTTGTGGCCGTTAAAGAAACCCAAATTATTACCAAAGTATCCAAGAGAAAAAAAGAAAAAATTTAATAATAATAAAGCGAAAGATTTATCAAAGAGAAGCAAAAAAGAAAAAAAATTTATTTGTTCTTTCCACTAACAATTTATCTAATTGCAATTAATTCAAAGTATCTAATTCACTGGCAAGCTTATTAAGTTCTTTTTCCTGAACATGCAACTTCCTAAGAAGCTTCAGTATTTTCGTTGTATTTATCCATCTTAGGTCATCCTGTTACAAACTATTCGGTGTCAAGCCCAACAACAAAAAGAGAGAGGGGGGGAAAATAACAAACGATGTGGAAATGGAACGTCCAACATGCTCTGTCTACCGATAGTGGTGCACTAAGAGTACGATAAACTGTTTATTCTGCAGCTATAGAATGACGTTAGTAGATATATTGATCACTAAAACTATAAAAACAAAAGATATAGAATAATAAAAATAATAATAATATCTGATTAATTTTCTTTTCCTCTCTCTGTGTGTTGTGATATTCCTTTTTTAGCGAAAACAACAAAAACAAAAAAAATATTGGTATATTTTTAAACAGAATTCCTCCACTGTAAGATTTTTTGACAGTAGTCGTTCGGAAGCAAACTGTTTTTCAATCAAGATGTCATGAGATCGCCGGAGAGATATCTTCCAGGTGTTAGGAGGGTGGGGCTCCATTCAAATGGGCGTTTGCCTTTGCCTTTAAAACATGGCTTCCTGTAGATATTCGTGTACATGCACGCAGAATCTTTCCACTTTCCTCAACAAAAAAAAATCATATATATATATAAATCTAGTTAGCAATAAAAAAAATATATATTTCGTATTTAAATTTGCATATTTTTAATGCAAGATATTTGAATTTTCGCAATAGACTCGTATCGATAGTTATCATCATATTTTATTTTTTTAACTTTCGACCGTTCGAATGTCGTTTCGTCCATTTTGAATAATAAATATTATTTAAAAAAAATGAAATATTTTTAATATAAAACGTGTGTTTTATCATGTAAAAAATGATAAAATTTTTTGCACGCTTTCGTAATATTATATCGCTAATTTTTCTCCATGCTGTTTGCACATTTAAAATACTGTATAAATTTCGAAACGTAATTTTCTGTTATGGTTTGGTAGTTTTAATTTTTACGTTTGAATCGTCTCTTCGTTCGTCTAACTTATTTATTTATTTTTTAATCTTTACTTTTATTCAGATTCTTCTACAGAAAACATTTTTAAAAATACTGATTTTCATTCTTGTTTGCTTTCTATTCGGTCTCGATTCAAAAAGCTCTTACTGAGTGCACACATATGCAGATTTTTACTTTCCGTTTTGTTATTCTTTAGAGTTATTTTGTTAATTTTTAATCCAAAATGCATTAAGAATCGTCTCGTCCGTTTAAAATTCGGAAATTCGAGTTTTATTTTTACGTTATCGCATCTTTCTCTCTCTCTCTCTACGAGAAAGTACCGAATCGATGGCATAACATGCAGCTAAGATCTGGCATTTTAATATTAGTGGTCTTCGCAATGTTTGACGTCATAGCAATTGATCATGCCCTTTGAAGTATTTTTGGGTCAATCTTTGTTACAACGCTGGTCAAAGCTTACGAAATTATAATTGGTGAGCGTTGTTATACAATCAATCCACAGCACATCCTGTTTTGTCTGGCAAAGTGTAATAACTTTCGAGGTCTCTCTCTCTCTCTTCGAGGGTGGCCGGGCCTTATGCTTCAAACTAATCAACTGAGGGGAAGATATCGGGTGGATAGCAGCAATTGCAATGAGTCACTCAGAGGACGGTTTCCGGTCTCTGCACTATTTCCGCTCTGTTACCCCATGACGTCATTGTATCTAATTGTCCGAATTCTCCTTTCTCCCAATAATCTTCTCCTCCCCCTTTTTTTAGGTCTGCTACAATAAGATCAAGAATTAACTGACCCGTAAAAAAACTCTTGTATTCCCAATCGTCATAAAGTAGCCATACCTTAGTTATTAGTTCTTCATTCGGTATGTGATTTATAAGAAAAGAAATAAAAAATATATTTTAACCGATTAAAAAGTAAAATTTAAAATAAAAAATTTAAATTCTTCCAAATGATAGAAATCGCAAAGTTTTGAGACGTTAAACTATTTAAACGTGCTTTAGACTTTTGAATGTTGCCTAATAGTTTAGTGTAAGTACCAAAAAAAAACTTCTGTAGCTAAGCACTAGACTTTTCATGCAGTTGGATCCAAAGTTTTGTGATGATGTCCAAACCGTGAACTTAGAGCACGTCTCTGTAGCATTTATCTTAAGGAGAACCCAATCATCCGTATGAATAACTCGCACGTTTTCCCAATTTGGGGAAGATAGAACATGAGGAGATGTGTTTCATCTCTTCAAGCTCCCTCCAAAAAGCACTTAGACAACAATGTTGGTGATGGAACTATTCTACTGAATAATTTGCCTTTAGTACAGGAGAGTCTTATCAACAAGACATTGTGGTAACTATTAACTCTGATCATTTTCTTTTGAATCTTTTTTTTTTCTTCCTTTCAATTTTATGCATCTTCTTACAGAGTGGCATTATTTTCCCATTAGGAAGAAGGGAAAAAAAGTCTTAAATTCTATTCTGTAGCCAATTTATGAAATACTAGTACTTGCAAGAAAAAAAAAGGGGGGTAAAAAGTATATTTTCTTCTGAAATATCACCAACTTAAAAAATAATCAATACTGTAGCAATATTCCATTAAACAGCCAAGTAGAAAATATGTTTTGGTTCCGGAAAAAAAAATATATATATATATTTTAATAACTTCTCATAAATATAAACATAATAACAATCGATTGCTTTAATTTTCTATGTGAAAAAAAACAACATGCAAATTTCTGTAATCATCTTTTCATTTGAGTTTTTTGTTTTTGGCCACAAAGAAAAATCTCTATCCATTCTTTTCTTTGGAATTATCCCCAATTCTTCTTCGCTTGTTTGGCCATCGTTCGATTCCCATTATCATGAGATATACCGAGGTCGAAATACTAGAATCGTCACGTCAATTTGCATGCACAAACATGCCGCTTGTGTTACTCTTTGCGTGCTGAATATCCTTACGCTATCTACTGCTTGGAATATTGACCGGCCTCACGAGGGCAAATTTGATGGTGGATGCTGAATACACGAATCGACTCTTTATCGATGGTGTCTACGTCAATACGCTGTTTTCCCTTACTTATATTTATCTAACTGAATTCTCTGCATATTTTTCTGTGCCATCTTCTTGCCCGTTACATTTACTAAGAGAACGTAACACCTCCATGCTGGGTTTTTAAAAACAAAAGCTATATACTGACGCGCGAATGTTCTAAACGCATAAAATTCTCAAGACGTAAAAACAATTTAAGGACATTTATGAGATAAGGAAGTTTAGAGGAGCGAAAAATATTTAATAATTGATGCATCGATCACTAGATGGCACCATACGATATGTTGCTCCCATGAGATTCTAACTATTTTCTATTCCTTCAAAAACACGGCATCAGCAAGATGCGCTCTTAAATCTTGCAGCTTTTCGTGGATAAACAGAGATGAAAAGAAAGAAAGTAAACCTGTTTTGCGTTAGGAAAGAATAATAATAATAAAAAAAAGGATCATTACATGCACGAAAGGATTTCAAAACAAAGAAGCGAAAGACTAACATGGCTTATTAATTTTCAAACGGGGTTTAAAATCGGGATACAAGTTTGCCTCGCTAACATGGCTACTGCTACAACGTTCATCTTTCATACGGCTTTCATGTCTCGGTCCATTACTGTGTGCATGCATCTACCATTTGCATGTAGAGCTACAATGTATCAACAAATACTGTTTATACAGTTTATTTATTAAATATCATATCAATCATGATAACATAAATTGTGAAAGACCCATTCGTTGCAGAAATTTTTAGCACGTCTCCAACTTACTATATTAATTTTTGAAAAACTAAAAAATTACTATTTCGGTATATACTTTTTCCCTTATAAAAAAAAAAGAGTGTATAATTTCCTGATGATTTTTTTCTCCGCGATCGTCTGAGCAAACGAGATCGATTAGCGCCTCCGCCCTTCCTGACTTACAAAAGGTGCGTGTCTGCAACTATTCCTTAAAAATTGTGAACTGTTATAGCAAAAATAACATACCTGGTAGCCAATTCATGCATATCTACCTTTTAAATAGCTTATAATAACCATAAAAGTTGCTAAAAATGCGTTAAAAATAGTAGACATATCGCATGCATTTGAGTATATCTGCTTGCTTACCAATAAAAAAGCAAAAGGTTAACAGTTAATTCATCTAAACGGGCATCTTTAAATTTGGCTTTTTTTCCCCTTTTTATTCAAAATTTTTAGGGATTTTTTTCTGAATTTATTATTTAACAAATAAGGCAAAAAGTTCGCGGAAATTTAAAAAAAAATTTTCCAGTTTGTAATCGGTTTAGACGTTTAGAATTGCTTTGTAAAAAGATTTAGCATGGAAAATTAGGAATTTAATAAGTGACTTCATGGGGCGCAAATTGAAGTCTAGCCATTTTATGAAAATTCGTCATCCTCTGCTGATTTGCCATTACGTTTCATTTAAACAATCAAATATAAAGTTGTTCTGATTGAATAGAGGGGAGTGACGAAGAAGGGGAAGTGAAAAAAAAAGATTCTCATTCGTTATATCAGCTAGTTTATTAAATTAATTATTCAAACGAAGCAAAGCAAGTTACATTGACGATTTTAATGATTAAGCCAAGGCAAAGTATATTTTCTTTCTTATTTTGCGTCAATCAGCATCGGGAATTGGTTGTCTATCTTAGTTTACGCTTTCCTAGATATTTTCTCTGTTCATCAAGCTTCGGGCCATTTTCTATGCTTTCTGATAGTAAATTGAATTTCATGTTCACTTTTGCAGAATGCAAAATTGAAAGTGGTGGGTTAAAAATAACGCAAATTGCAAATTAACGTTAGAAAAACAATGCCGTAATTGAAATAGCTGTTTTAGTTTGCTGAATGCTTTCAAAATGCATTAAGAATTATGGTAAAAAAGAGAGAAAATTTTGCGATTTTCACTGGAATTTTGATATAATTAGTTTTTATGGAGATTTTTTATCTTATATTTACAACTTTCTCCGTTTCTGAGATAACAGTAATGTGGGATTCAAAATTTAGTAGAGTCAGACCCAATTTTTAATGCTGGATATCTCAATAAAATAATAATAAATCTAATAAATAATATTGAAAATCGCTATGAAGTTAAGTACGACGAATAAATTAAAGGATCAGTTTTTTTAATAATGGAAATTAATTGACTAATTTCCGGATTCCCCTGAAAATTTTTGTTGCTATTCAGTTCTATGTTCTTTACTTAAATAAACAAAAATATTTTTCTTGTGGTCAATCTGTTTGTTGTGAAATTAAATTTAATTATGTTAAAATTTCGTAAATATAACTATGTATATTAAATTTTTCGTTATATATATATAAAGTTAAAATATTTTAAAAAATTCTATATTTTTCTCATCTAAAATTTTTGTGATATTTATAAGTATATAACTTTTGCAATATATATATATATATATATATACACATATATAAGAAAATAAAATTGAGAATTGTAGCATAATGATGAGAGATTTTTATCATATTTATTCAAATATTTGAAACTGTCAAAATTTGCAATATTTGCAAGAGGAATAAAAGAAAAAAAAATTCCACATATTTCATGCCAAGTATTTCTGTTGTAACCCTTTAGAACAATCCATCACAGGATTTTTTCGGATCAAAGAATCAAATTATCCAAACAAAAGAAAGGAAATACAGTCTATCTTTGATCGTTTCAAAGTGCGCGAATATTGTGAATTCTCTACATTCAACCAAAAGTTCGTTCACCTCCAAGTGTGATCGAACAGTTTTCTATCAGTCATATACGATCGCACGATTCCTGTTTTCTAACATATAAAACTGTGCAAGACGGCAATAGTAATCCACTATACCTAACAGTATTTTCGGCCCGATACGTTCATAAAAGTGCACTTAACGTTTTGGAAACTGCTAGCTGATTGAAGTGAAGAATAGAAGAAGTTAGGAAGGATAGGTAAACATACTGATTGCTGGCACAGAGCCAGACCCGGTGACACAGTACTGTACTGACTGTTGTGCTATAATGAGACGTTATGCTAGGTTGTGCGAATTTGTCCCGATGTCTCTTTCCATTGTTGACGTGTCATAAAGATGACAAATGATACTTTCTGTCATGAATTTACGACTTTCTGTTAAAGATATCAAACTCGACGGTTGGAAATGTAAATTTCTGAATTCACAGAAAGAAGAATTAAAAAAAAATCCTCCTCCAAACCTTTCTTCAGTTGGCACTCTCGTTAAAAAAAATAAAATAAAATAACGAGGATGATATTAGCTCTTGTTGAACGTGTGAAAAAAATGTTTAAATAAAATTACTGGGAGAGGCATTCTGGTTAATTACGATCAGTCAGACATTCATTTGTGGCCTTTAAATATTTCTAAAGATGCAGCGTGGGTGTAAGAAACTGCCTAGAGGTAGTCGAGGATGGAAATAAAGAGAGCGCTTGCGCGTTGCTATTGATTAACGTCATCCAGTTGAAGGAAATTTACCCTCGCGGCAACATTTCGAATGCAATCAACTACTGTACCCTTTCTATACGTTACACAATTGCCAATTGCTTTCTCTAAAACGAATTGTATCCCGAAAATAACCGCGTATTATAAGACGAATTTTAGGATCGAAACGTTATCCATAGTCTTCTATGAAAAGGTTCCCATGAATTGTCACTAATACTGACGTAACGCTCTTTGCAAGGTTCGGAAAATTGTTCCAAGTGACCTCTTATCGACAATCATCTATTGTATCTCGATTTCCTGTATGTCGAACCGAAATTAGTTTGACCGGACCTCCACAGAGATTATCATAACAATTCCAAAAATAGAAGCGACGATTATTATAACAAGTTCAATGATGCAAACTATTCTAAACTCTTCGGGTTTTCCGTTTTCCCCAACCATACATGGCGTCGGCTCTGAAGTTCCTGTATCGTTGCATGCGTCATACTGAGATGAACCCGACTCTTCTACGAGTCCAGTTTGTTTGTTGGAA
The DNA here is from genome assembly GCA_011317285.2 of Androctonus mauritanicus. Lineage (NCBI taxonomy): Eukaryota > Metazoa > Arthropoda > Arachnida > Scorpiones > Buthidae > Androctonus > Androctonus mauritanicus. The sequence goes on from WUQG02167992.1 coordinate 8,906, forward strand.
TGAGGTTGGCTCGCATCGAGCGTCTAACATGTTATTTCAAGTGTAAGCAGTTAATAATTTTCATAACGTCGCTGCGGACATTGATCGATGGGGTGTAAGAACGTCTCCGCACTTTATCGATTCTTAGATGTTGCAGTCAAGTAATCCTGCCAACAGTAATTAAAGGAAACTATGTAAAACAGCGGAGGAGGTATAAGAGCAGGGAATAAAAAAATGACGGCAATATAATTGATCCGATTTAAATTCTCCACTTTGTCCCCGTTAAAAAGCGATAGGTTTAAGGTTAACGTGTTTTAATATGAATGATATCGTCTATCTACGATCGAAACTCGTTTAATGCGCTGTTATTTCATTTTTATCAAAACCTTTTTTTTTCTTTAATCTTTATTTCATTAAGTATCCTTAATAGTTTCGTTAATTAACGCTATTTATTTATTTTCTTATGCTAAACTTTTAAAGTACATCACACGAACACGAACTTCAGAAGTGTGACTTTAAATGGTTAACATATACAACTCTAAACAGCCACATATATACATCAAATTATACTAATTTTTAAGGTTTAATTTTAATATAAAGTAATTATTTTAACAGATTTATTGTTAAAATATATAATACTGACTATACAATACTTGATATACATGCTTGCATATTGATATGGCTGTATTATAAAAGTTCCCTTTATGGTTAACTTTGTTCGTGTAATAAAAGAAAAACGTTTTCAATAGTTTATAAACATCCTGCATAATTGACTTGCTTTAGATTATAAAGGTTTCTATATAATGGTTTCAGTTGCGTTGACTAGTTATTAATCAGACCGAAAATAAACTATAAAACACGAGTTCTGTGCTCTAGAAGAAAGATGAATGCCATACGTAACCTAATCATTTTGGCGATTGCCACGAATACTGGTTATAAAGGTGAGGTAGTTGTTCCGTAAAAAATTCCCCAAAAACCTAAACAATTATTTTTTTAAACTATATAAAATTAAGACCTATAAAATAAGAAGTAATTATTTTTTTTTTAAATTTCTCTGTTTAGATAATTCCTTTTTTTTTTTTTTTACCAAATTTTGAAACCTTCTGGTCTTTTCTTTTTTTTTATTTACTTCAAACAAATCAGAAAATTAATCATGAAACGATATTAAAAAATAAAATTCAAAAAAATTTACAGTATTATTATCTTATATGCTTCATAATATAATATATATGTTCAAATTTATGATATATTTTACACAATTTTGTATATCTTCAAAAGATGTTTGGAAATATGGAAGATATATTCGAGAGTTTAGGGAATCATTCAAAATACATAACCTGTTAATTTTGAGGACCCAACATGATCCGAATACAAGATGGCGGCTACTCGAGATGTTTAAAGATTGTTATGTCTGAAATTATACATTGCACATGAACTATATTTTAGATATACCTTTATATTTTATAATAAGTCATTTTATTTAATGGTTTCTTCTGTCTAGTTGAAAAATTCTCGAGAATTCTGTGAATAGTCTGTCAGATTGTTCGCAGAATATCTCAAGAAAAAACATCGCAGATCATTCAAATTTCACAAAGTATTTCTTTTTATCTTTCATGATAATTATTAATTTTCGTGTTCTCCACGTGGTCTCTTTACAAAATGGCGACAATTCAAAATTCTAAAATTTCATCTTTAAAACAATATTTCGTACGTATACTGTATTCATTCGAAAGAATATTTTTTTTATAATAAAAAATAATAATAACTGCAGCTGTACTTGTTATCGTTAAAAATTTATTTTTAAATAATATTTTCAGGAATTTTCATTAAATTTCCTAATTTTAAACACGTTTAAGTTACTTAATTCGATTATTTATTCATCAGCTTTCATATTATTTTATTCCAATTGAAAAATTATACATTTGGCACTTCCTAAAGATCTTTTTTTTTGTTGGAAATTTTATTTTATATATATACTGTATGTGTATATAAAAAAGAGAATATTAATTTTCTTATTCGAATATGATATTTTCGTATTCATAATTCGTTTCCTTCCACACACACACACATACTCACAAAAAAAAAAAAAAAAATTGCGATCGATTTTTTTTTTACACTTAATTTTTTTTTTTCTGGAGATCGATTTTCGAATAAAATTTTAAATGACGATAATTAAAGAACGAATACAGATTACCACCATATATAATACAGTATGCCTGATGTATAAAAAAATAATAATAATTTAGTTTATTATACACGCATTATACCTCTATAATAAATCGTATTTTTAAAAAGTTTCTATTGCTTGCCCCCCTTTTTTTTTAATGTTAAAGACAAATACAGTGGACGGGTCCATCATGAGCAATCGATAAACAGCAGTTTCTGATTGATTCTTTTCTTCTTAACCTCCGACACTTTCCTATCCCCCATTTACCAACGATTGTTTTTCCTCCAAAATCATTCAACTAGGAAGATTGTATTTAAAAAAAAAAAGAAAGAAAGAAAGAAAAAAACACCCAGATTGAGTTGGAGGTCTGCCTATTGACTTTTATTAGGTATGTGCTTTTTGGACGGTGGTGGTGGTGCAGAATATGGCATTTTCCCCCCTCTCTGTAGTTTTTCTCTTCTTAACTCCCTTCCCCTTTTGTTTTTTTTAGTTATATTGTTGCAATGACATCATCAAAATGGGATATCGACGCCCATCTCAGCTGTTTTGCTTTCATTTATAAGAGGAAAGTGCATCTAATATGTTAGGATATGACATAAAGAGATTGATCGACTCCATATTTATAATGATTTTTCTATAATTTAGTTACTCCAGAAAGGAGTATATACGTGTGTATATGTTAAAAATTCCGGATTAAAATTTAATTATTGTAACGTTCTTTGTAGATAAATAATCGTGAATACGCTATAGTTAAAAAAAAAAATGGCGAACAACTACACGTTGTTTTCAATGGTTGGCATTAAAAAAACTGACAAAGGTTGATTGAAAGTGACCTCGATTTCTTCTAAAAACCTTATATATATTTACTTATTTTTTATTATTATTAATAAGAAGTAACAGACTGTTGTAAGCATTAAATCGGTGATAATGAACCAAGTTTAAAACTTGAGTTCTCCAGTTACTGATAAATCGTGAATTTACAATAGCATCGTTGTAATAGTGAACTGGATACTCGCATGTAACTCGAATTATTATTATTATTATTATTTTTCGTTATAAAATTAGCAACTAAATTTTGAACATAACAGAGGTTTTTTTTCCTCTTTTATTATTATTCCCCTTTAATCTCCATTAATTCGGGAAGTAGGGAGCGAAAACTTGTCTTTACTCATTTAAAATTATTTGAAGCAATTCCGCCATCTAATGCATTTTAATGCTGATATAAATTCCAGAATCTATTTTTAAACTGTCTAGAAATTATCAAGAGACTTAAAATTACATTATAAAAGTGTAATGTTAGCACAGTTTGCCCCGATTTTCTTTCTTTTTTTTTTTTGTTGTTGTTGTTGTTTTCGTAATATTTCGTATACCGTATAAATTTATAAAAATATAGAGCGCATCTTTAAAACAGTTACTTGTCAACAGAGAAGGGAATGGTAACAAATGCAGGAAAGGAATGAATGTATCCACCTACACACGCACACATACACACACACATATACACACACGAACTGTAAATATGCAAAGCACTTAAGTTTTTGTAGTAAGGTTTGTTTACTTAAGGGAATGCCCAATAAGTTTCGATGCAAACGTATATAAACTGTGAAGAGAATCAGGATGAGGAAAGAGAAAGAAGGAAAAAAAAAAAAAAGTTTTCGGACAAAGTAATGAAGGAAATAGCAAAGGGAGATGAGAGAAAATCCAACATAATAGAAGCCACAGACTTTTCAATTAGTGAACATTAAGGGAAAACGGAAATTTAAAACGACGATGGAAAGAGACATAAATGAACATAAGGCATCCTGGGATGAGGAAGGACGTCGTTCACCTTCCTCCTAATTGCAGACACAGTTTGTGATTAGTACTTTCATTCATTTAGTTCGGAAAAAAAAGAACTAGAGCTGTTTCTCTTTATTATTTTTATTTTTTTGTCTTCTTTCTAGGCTACAGTCCCCGTTGTATGCAATTTATTTTACTCTAGAACTGCAAAAAAGTAATAAATATGAAAAGAAACCACATTTTTTAAATTTTATATATATATATATATATAATAAATCATTAATGGGAGTTATTTTAATGTTTCATAATCATAAAAGCAATCAATTATTTTACAGAAAAGTGTAGTTAATCGGAACGAATATAGAAAACTAGTCTTCCGGATTATCGGTATTCCGGATTAGTATTTAAAACGGTAACGATGCAGATTTGACTTATAAAATTATTTTAAACCGAGTATTAACGATATTTAAACAAATTTAATTAATCGATTAATTCAATTTAGCTGAAAAACGTAATTAATCCGAACGAATATGGGAAATTAGTTTTCCGGATTATCGGTATTCCGGATTAGTGTTTAAAACCGTAACAGTGGAGATTCGACTTATAAAATTATTTTAAACCGAATGTTAACGATATTTATAAAAAAATTGAATGTTTATATATATATATTTAGTTACTGTAACCATTTATGAAACGTTACTTCATGTTAAATATAGTTTTGTTGATGTAAAGCAAATACTGTTGATCCAGTGCACATAAGTACATACAAACTAAAATATTTTATCTTTATCTAGTGTAACTATAAATAGTTACATCAAAATGTGATTAAACAAGATAAAAATTTATTATTTACACTATTAATATAAATATAAATAGTGTAAATAATAAATTGCGATTTTTTTTGTATCAATTTTTTTTTTTTTTTGGTGCTTTTGTGAAGTAGAAAAAGTTTTTTATGTGATCATTTTTACATCTTAAGATAGCATAACATGTAAAAAAAAAAATTTTTTTGCGTCACTTGTATGGATAAAAGAAAAGCAAACAATGAATGTAACAAAAATTTGATTCTGTTGATAAATTAAAAAAATAAAAAAAAAAAAAATATGAAGATGCGTTGAGATGCAAATGATCCTCAATTTTCATCCGAAGATAAATCATAAAATATTATAGGAAATTTAAAAAATTTTTACCATGATGTCAAAGCACTAGAATTATAATTTAATGATTATTATTATCATTGTAAATTAGTTTTGGTGTGCAAGAGTAAAAGTTTTAAAACTTTGCTTTTAAAAAGTTTTTCCGTAAATAAATTTTAAACAATCCTTCTCCGGACTAGGAATATTGTGGCTCATTTAAAAACATAATACGATAATTTATTCTTGTACACTTCTCTCCTCCATTAACATCACATATGACTGATGGTGTTATTAAAATATTCGCTTGTAATTCTTTTAACGTTGGCCAAATCTATATCAATTTAGAAGGATTAATTTTCGCATAATTACAATGTTACAACTATCGAGATGTTAAAATATCTTTTGCGACACAATTTCTCAAAAAGTTATTTCATATACCGAAAATCCGAAGGCGTAAAATTTTCCTAAAATTTAATGTAAGAAAAATCGCATATTGTGTTTATGGGGCGATGATGCGAGACTTTAAAAATTACTTTTAAAACGAAAACTTAGAAATTCTGATATCGGTTCGTGACACGGAACAACCTTTTACAGAATTACAACATATTTCAGCTAAAACATTTATTGTGTATTGCGTGATGTTAATACCGAGACGATATTATTTTCTTCATTGATTTTTGTTAATAAAAATGGGAATGGTATCTTGTACGTCAGCGTACGATTTTTCATCGAAAAAAAAGAATCGCTAGACTTTAATGTATTCCTTAAAGTTAGGAGTTCCCTTAAAGTTGGAAAGCTGGGAGAAATTCGTTTGACTATCCTTTAAAGTTGGGGTTATTCCCTTAAAGTTGGAGCTATCCTTTAAAGTTAGGAAGTTGGGAGAGCTTCGCTTGACTATCCTTTAAAGATGGGAGTTCCATTAAAATTGGGAAGTTGGGAGAGATTTGCTTGACTGTCTCTTAAAGTTGGGAAGTTGGGAGCGATTCTCTTGACTATCCCTTAAAGTTGGAATCTGGGAGAAATTCGCTTGACTATCCTTTAAAGTTGGGAGTTCCTTAAAGTTGAGGTTATTCCCTTATAATTAGAGCTATCCTTTAAAGTTAGGAAGTTGGAAAAGATTCGCTTGACTAAACCTTGAAGTTAAGAGTTTTAAATTTAAGATTTAAGTTATGCGGCAAAATATATGTATACATGCAATCGTGCAATACGTTTCCAAATCCGTGAAGTTACCGCATATCGAAGATAAAGAAAAAATGATTGCATTAAGTGCATCTCGAGTGAGCAAAAAAAAGATGACTTTTACAAATGCGGAGTATTACTATAAATAGCAAATCTCTAAAACTGTATTATGAAAAGAAAAAAAAAAAATATTCGCAAGCGCTCTTATAGATTCATAATCTAATTTTGTGCTTTTCCCATAGGATAAAAACATTTATTAGCTTCATTATCAGATCATACTACAAAAATAAATACACTAATTAATAGAACGACTAGCTTGGAACAAATAGAAAGAGAATGACAATATTTGTCAGATGTTCTCACGAATAGCTGTACTTTGTTCGAGTACATCCGAAGAGAAGAGGACTTTTTCTGAAATCTTTTAATTAATTTTCCCAGTTACAGAAAAGAAAATGGAATTTTTAAAAATTTTCCCAGATAGAGAAATAAGCCATTTTTAAAAACATCACAAATGATTGAACTAATGATTTTCTAACTTAAAAACCCTTTAACACGATACAAAATTACAACACTAATTATCGAACAAAAAAATATATAAATTGAAAGGAAAAAAAAACGATGCTACTATTAATTTAAACTTGATAATATTACTAATGATAAATACGTATTGATTATATTTCAGTTTTTTTTTTTTTAATATATATATTTATGCTGTATAAATGTACGTATAATTTTGTAATTTTGTGCAGAATTTACGAGCGAATATGGCATCAAACGTCATTTAATTCTTGTATTTGTAGTTGTTTCTTCTTCTTCTTTATTAAATATGCGGGTATAATAAAATAAATTCTCATTTTGCGAATAGATCAATTAGTACGTTTTTCGGTAAAATATATGCATTAAATATTTATTTATAGCAACATATATACGTCTTTAGATCAACTAGCATTCTGCTTCAGTAAAATATATTCATTAAGTTCTGTAAAATACTATATATATGATAAGTATGTAGTCTAGTTACATACTTGTTTAGAGAAATAATCAAACATGTTTCAGTAAAATATATGCATTAAGTATATAGTATAGTTACAGCAAAATATATCCTTTACTTTTAAGGAAATAGATTAACTAGCAGTTGTTTCGGTAAAATATATTCATTAAGTATGCAATTTAGTTACAGCAAATGCATTCTACTGTTAGGGAAATAGATTAACTAGTATCTGTTTCAGAAAATATATTCTTCTTTGGAGAAAATAGATTAACTAGTATCTGTTTCAGTAAAATATAAGCATTAAGTATGCATTCTAGTTATAAAAAAATGCATTCTACTGTTAGGGAAATAGATTAACTAGCATCTGTTTCAGTAAAATATATTCTACTTTGGAGAAAATAGATTAACTAGTATCTGTTTCAGTAAAATATAAGCATTAAGTATGCAATCTAGTTATAAAAAAATGCATTCTACTGTTAGGGAAATAGTTTAACTAGTATCTGTTTCAGTAAAATATCTTCTTTAGGGATATAGATCAACTAGTATCTGTTTCAATAAAATACATGTATTTAGTACGTATTATCGTCAATAGGTACTTATTTATTTAAGTGTGTGTTTAGTAAATATATGTTTATTTAAGTGTGAAACCAGTTAAAAGCATGTTTGTTTAAGAGCGTATTTAGTTAAATGTATTTTAATTAAGTTTAAATTCGGTGAAAGACTTTTTTATGTATATATATAGGCAGATCTAGCATAGTTAAGATGTTAAAAAAATTTGAATATGTAGATTTACAACTATTCTAGCATCAATACTAGCTTTAGAGCGTAATTGTCATAAATGTATTTAACGTTAAAACGGTGTTCTAGTCCCGTTTAGTTGGTAAAAATAGAGAAATGTCATCGAAACGTTAAAACATAAAAAAAAAGTAAACTTGAAAGACTATCAACCTCTTCTAACGGCAACCTTGTTCCATGCTTGACAACTATTGCCACGCCACTGCATGTTCCTCAACTGTGTTTTACACGCGGACCAAACACGAATCTTCCGTACCACTGCAGCTACACTAGCGGGCAGTTGTCGAACTATTCAAGAACCCACCCACCTTTGCGTGTTTCCAACCTTAACTGCACAAAAATCCTCTACTATACAGGTTTATCCGCAATTTTTTTCCGGAAAATTAATAGATTAAAAACGCGTAAAAATCTAACAAAAAATATATATATATATAAAATAAAATAAAATAAAAAAATAAAAAATACGTGGCGCATTTATTTCTCTTATCTTTCATATATATATATTTATATATTATATATATATATATATATATTTATTTATTTTTTAATACCATCTTATTATAATACCGAATTGGAAGGCGAAACGATTTATATGTATAAAAAAAAAAAAAATAATAATAATAAATAACTTTTTCGTTTTTAGGTTATCGAACCTAAAATGTTATTTCCTCGACTTAACCTTTCATTTCTTGTCGAAGAAGGCTTTGCTTAGTCAGGTATCGATTACCTGGTTGGTGACGTCATACCCTGCAGGTGCCCTTTTCCGCAATTGGATAGAAATATCTCTACTATATCAATTGCGTTGTTTAGCACCGATGTTTTGTCGGTTTGATATCGAGATATGCCTTTAAAAATTGTTGTAATTCGTTCGCCATCTTTTTTTTTTTATTCTTTACGCGTGTAACTGGATAAATCCACTCTTTTTTTTGCGTGTATATATGTATGTGAGTGTGTGTGTGTGTGTGCTGGTGATAGCTTTTATAGTTTCGCAATCAATAAATATTGAGTAAGATAGAGAGATCCGGAATGGTTTTTTTTTTATTTTTATTATTTTTTTTTTAACAATCACGGAGGAGTTACCCGGTCAGGATGGCCAAGATCGTTGCATTCGATATATTGCTGTCGATAGCGATTTATAAATCATTCACCTTTCACTTCGCTCGCACCTCTCCGGGTAATTTGTAATAGGGAGGACGAGATTAGATCCCCCTTTGTCACAGATGGTGGTGTAGAGGGTAGAGTCAATAAAACGCTGTTGCCATGGTTACTAGATGAATTCCGCGAATATTTTTTTCGTTTCACCTTATGCACACCAGGTGTCGTTGCGCGTCTGGTGGTATTATCGCCCCAGAATCGGTCCGCAACAATTTTCCCGGCCACTCCGGGATTTTTACACTTTCTGGAATGGTAGAGGAGAAAAAAAAAAGAATGCATTTTTCATTAGACAAGGTATATGGTATCGATGAAAAGCGTTTATGAAAAAGGAAAAAGGCTGTACATAATAGCAGAGACAGATATGGGCATACGCTATCATCCTCTAGAGTCGGTTCTATATAAAAAGGATAGCATCCAATAGCTTGGCTACATGTATTCGAGTACTGCAACGATCGCTGCTCTTACATCAAAGCTACTATAGAACGACGATAGACACAGTGCAGGCAGTTTATATTGCGCTATATCTCTGCTGTACGTATAACAGACAGAGCGCATCAAGCCGTCCACAAATTACTTAACTTCACGGTCCCATTAAACTATCGATTAAAATAAATCGATTATATCGAATTTAAACTTCATTTTATTCGAAAATAAACGAGAAATAACCGTTCTGATAATAAATAGAAAGTTAAAAAAAAAGAAGATTGAATTGCCAATATCAAATTTTGATCCGCGAACGGATAGAGTGGTTGATAAACATTGAGTCAGACAGCAACAGTTTTTTTTTTCCCTGTCTTCTTGTTACTTGTTTTGAGCGAAGAATGTCTTGCTTTGACGATAGAAAATATACCGCAGACTTGCAAGAACACAATGCGACACAAACAGCTGCTGATGTTGGACAGATACGATTGGATAGATTTTCTTGTGCTGGCCCGATTGAATCGAATTGTTTGGTTAGTTTCTTCTTTATTCTGTTATCGCTCCAAAACTGGGTTAAGGCACCCGACTATAATAATTCGCATTGCACATCATACTAACTTCTGTAGATAAAACTCGATGCAATTCCGTGCAAAATCGTTTCCTCCAAAAGAAAATAATAATAATAATAAGGAAAAAAATTTACTTAATTGTTTTCTAGAAAAAAAATCGCGAAAAAATTTTATATAACGTAAACTCAATTAGTTAAACGAAGAAATTAAATTTCTCCAATAAGTAAATTTTGTCCAATGGTGCGGTTAACAAGTTTCGTAATTCAGAAGAATCCACTTTAAACAATTAATGTTTAAGTACTTTATTAAATGAAAGTTTCGTTTCGTTTTGCCAATAGAAAAGTGATAATCCTTATCGATCATTGAGACGGTATGGCTTCTTAATTGCCATCTAGGCATCCATACTTTCGGTAGTAGGTGGTGCCACATAATTGACTGCGCTTTATAGTAATGACGGGTGGTCCCCAGACACGTGCAGCAATTATATCGTTTGAATTTTCTAGGATCACGGAAGGAATAAGGATAGTAATCTCGTTTTAACTACTTTGCCTTCCGCATTACTCTTTACTTATTAACAGAAATATGCAAATTATTTATGAAACGAGATTAACTGATTGGTTGATAATAGATCGATTACAGCCGGTCGTGATATTATAATTAGGTATACACAAATATGCAAATTATTTATGAAACAAGATTATCTGAATGATTGATAATAGATCGATTACTATCGTTGTGATATTATAATTAGTAATCAATATGGCGTTTTATTTACGCAGACATCTCGTATTAAAATGATAATTTATTTATATTGTTTTATTTGTTTTTTTTTAAATATGTATAAAAAAAAAATTAAAAAATTTGGTCTGTTATAGTATGCATTACTAAAATATTTCTCGCATAAACATCGTGACTCTTTATAAAAATAATGATTTTTTTTTTTTTATAATTTATCGAGAAACCGTGTGATAATTTATTCTCCGATAATTATCTTTAAACACGATGCTTAAATTTAATAAAGATAATTTCTGCAAACTAAATTATCATCCTTTAAAGAATACACGATTCTATTTGCGACTACGGATATAAATAATTTATTCTAGTAAAATGACTTTTAATTTTCGGGTAAATAGGAAAAGTTTCTTGATAATATAAGAGTGATTATTAATGCGGAAATCATGGAAAGGCAAAGTGATGTTAATGATTCGCGAGTCTGAACGTTAGGGGAATATATATATATATATATATAGAGAGAGAGAGAGAGAGAGAGAGGTTATCACGCATTCGGTTCAATAATAACATAAAGACGCATTTGGTGGTACAGTAGAAACAGAAATACCATCAGCGGCTCGCTATATTTGCCATTGCAACACTAACCTGGACTGCAAGATGGAGGTAATATATCAAAGAAATGTGCTTGTAATGCAGGCGTAATATTTCTGTTATGGCAATACTTCAATAAACCAAAGACGTCTTATGCTCCCTTTTGGTATTTGCTGTAGTTTATGTAAGTCTGACTTTTCTCCTCTTTAGTCTCAACATGATGCATCACTATTGCTAGCCGTAGGTTTTTGCCAGTAAAACTAAATGTGATTATAAATATACCCCTTTATAAAAGAAAACTTATGTTGTGGATTTATTATATAAGTAGCAGTTTTGTAAATGTTATTTTTTTTTTCGTTATATACTCCCGATAACATAAACTCTACGTGAAGACTTCGAGTTGAAAAATACAAATATTTTTTAACTGTTTCTATGGCATTCGTGATGTTGTTGTTTTAATTCATTCGTAGTTTATTATAAGATTGTCAGCAATACTGGCAGTAATGGATAAGAGAAATGGAAGAATAAATCTGGATGCTACTGGCCTATTCAGTTTTATATCGTGCTGAGAAAGACTTTCAGAAACTGAACCAATGACGCAATGTCGTGATTCCGACTGTTAACCAACCGTGATAAATCGACCTTCTGTGAATTACATGTTCTCTTGTGAGGGGGTCATCACGCAAAGGGATGTACTTTAACCTTTGCACTTCTTCATTGTCCGAGTCAGTGAGGCTCGTACTAAAGACGCCTCATTGAATTGGTCATTTGTTCTAATGACATTTTTTATGGTCCAACTAATGACAATCAGTAGTTCTCTTTCTAACATATATATATATATAGAGAGAATAACTTATTTATAAATCTCTATTATCGTTAGTGTATTATTGTCTTTAGTAAGTGTGCTCGCTTAAAACTAAGTTTGCCATGGGATATAAAGTTGTATGGAGATATTAATTGCAAACTTTGACATTTTAAAATCGTCATTTGCGAAAATCGAACTCTCTCTCTCTCTCTCTCTCTTTGCCCGAATGAATGATTTAAAACAGGAAACGATTTAAATTTTAATCTGGGACGAACAGAGATCAAACAGAAAATAAATCCCCAACAAAATGCTTTTGTCATCAAACAAATTAAGTTTAGAAAGTATCCGAATCTCATCAATAAGAATTGAAAATAAATATAAAATGTTAAATGTAGCACTTTAATTAAAATATTTGTAAGTAAAGATAATTAAAAGCAACACCTTTCATACATCCTGCGAGGTAATGATACATTACTGGAGATCGATTGTGCAACGAAGTGAAAAAAAACTGGAAGAACTTTAATCTCATTCCTTTCAGAAATAATTAATGATGATGTCGAAATTAAGTAAGGTTCAAGACGAAAAAATAATAATAATAATAAAAAAACAGGAAAAAAAAAACAATAACTGGAAATGTCGAAATGAAAGATCTTCTCTATTAACAGAAAATCTTCCCTTTCTTCGGGATTACGTTTCCCTTACTATATTTATCGCTTCCTAATTTTTGAAAACTAATAAATTTGATAAAATTTTATATACTTAGAATTTCTATCAGAAGATTGCCTGTTGTAAAATCAGTTATTTCTAGTTCACCGACTTTGAAGATAATGAATTAGATAACAAAGTTTTGTATGTAATTATGAACATAATATGTAGATTGTTAGCTTTATCGGGTCTCATGAGCGATTGCTTCGGGTTTTGTAGGTCATCTCAGATTGGTAGCTGAACTTCCTGGAGAGAGTAATCAATATTGAGACCCAATCTTGTCTAGCAGATGTCGCTCGTCACCATGAGGTATCCTGTGATTTTCAAGAAATCATCTCTTATTAGTGTGATGGATGATCGCTTCACTTTGATGCCATAAAGGCTGACAATAAAGAAAAAAATTAGAGCTATTATTGGCTTATACAATAATTTGATTTTCCAGCCTCGGCGGCCATTACGGTTTTGGCATCGATCACAGATTAAGTAAATTCATATTAGCATTATCGCATGAAAGGGGATGGAAAGTCTTTTAGCCGACATAATTATACGTTATGGGTATTTATCCAAATGTGTGATAACGTCCTTTATTAGAAGATAGATTTTTTTTTTTCTTTGGATATGTATAATAACTCCAGTGATTTCTTACACTCCTTTGTTTTTTTAATATATTTTTTTATTATTATTTTAATCCTTCGATTACAATATTTACCTAAAGGATTGAACATTCTCCGTCGACTTTGGTTTTCCGAGATAAGGAGTGTTGATGGAACTAACAATTGAATATTTGATTGTTTGCCAAAAAAAAAAAAAAATTCATATTATGCAGTTAAATAATGAAGTTTAATCAGCTAGTAATTATCAAAAATTAATTTATACTGTAAAATAATAGCCGGAATCTAAAATAATCGGTTCTCTTTATGCCGTATGTTGACATTAAAAAAAAAATAAATAATTATAATAATAATAATGGATGAGGGTTACTGCTTATCTTTAAATAAATTTATTCTAAAATTAAATATATTCTATTACGCATTTTTTGTAGAAAAAAAAAGAAGTTAATTTAAATACTATACAGAGTATATAGATCTATGTAAAGTAAATACATAACCCGCATATCAGATACTAATGCACTCTGCAGATGTGCTCTTTCAATCAAGACAAAAACGCAATGTAAGGAAGA
>WUQG02168103.1:0-23081 GCA_011317285.2 Androctonus mauritanicus
AAAAACTTTGCCGACGCCATTTTAAATAGTCCCCTAGCGACATTCATCGAAGAAAAACTTCGATGACTCCGAGGCACCAACCGGTTTGAAACGTTTTATCTTCCTTGCTTCCCTAAAACGGCTTATAAACCGTTGAGTTTAGGAACGTATCCTAACGCTAGCCACCATCCTAGGCGAAGTTGTTAAATCGACGCCAGGCGTGACGTTGTTTTCATAGCCATTCAACATTTCTCGAACATTTGCTTATCCATCGAGTAATGGCGATGCATTCAATTAAATTTAATAGAATATTTCTATTAAAAATATTGCGGGTTCTTCGAAGCTCAAAGTACCTGGTGATCTAGAAGAAATACAGTATAAATGTCTAATCTGAGGTGACTTTTACGGTTTAAATCATTGACTAAAATAGCCGCTACTTATCTCTTAGGAAAGCGGGTATACCGAATAATGATATTCAAATATGTACGCTCACCTTTCCAAAGTTTTCACTGCGCGTGTCTCATTGCACCAAATAACTAACACGTTGATGTTCGGGATATGGCTGGCTCCCCTTCTTTTTCGTCGGAAGTATCGATGTGGCTGTAACCAGTAGGCAACGACAAGTTGTACATACCGTGTCGAATGCCATCGGATGGCCGCAATGTCAACTAGTTGGCGGCCAGTCTTACCAATTAGATTACAAAATTGAGAAGATGGGAGAAAAAAATCAAATTCTGTCGAGCGATTCAATTTTAAACAGCGTGTGTAAAAACGGGCAATTAAAAAAAAGTTCGGCCACCGACAAAATTTAGGAAACACGGTCAAAAGTGGATATTTTCAACTAATAAACACAAAAAACCGATTGGCAATAGCTGCATTAATAAAATCAGTATTCGTTTTCTTTATTATTTTTTCTCGTTTTTTAATCACTGTTTTGACGTCTATATACGGCAAAAAGCGCGGGAGTGTAAACAGGTGGTGGCATCTACACCTGGTAGGTAGCCGAACTAAATCGCTTTGTCGCGTATATAACCGATGCTGATAGTTATTCCTGGAAATTACCATTTAAATTGAAAATATGCAAATGACAACGTTTTAGCAGTTTCAGAAAATTTATTCACCTATTTAGATATTAAAACATTTTTATAAGAATAGATTAAAACAGGTAAGAAGAGATGGATCGATTATATAATATATCGAGAAAAAAGAATTTTTTTGATTATATTTAGTAGGCCTACACGGTAACGTGTACCGCATCAAATGCCAATGTAAAATCATTTTACATGGCGTGTACTTTAACTGGGACGACAAAAATATATATGTAAACATTTTACCCCGTATATAACAGAGTGGTACTACAAAAAAGTAAAGCATCGATTTCAAATTGTGATTTGTTTCGCTTTTTTCAGATTTTGATGGGATCGCGCCGACATCCTATCGACGTTCTGGTGTAGTCATCTGGACTCATCTTCCATTTTGAAATTTTTGTCCGAAAATCAATATATACAGTATATATATCGGTAATAATCAAATTTGATGGATTTTTTCGAATACACGAATATTTGAAACGCTGAACTTTCAGATATGGAGAAACTAGTGAATTACCAGACCGAGTTAGAAAAAATGACTTTTTTTCTTGGTAAATTTCTCAATTGGCGTGGCGTATTTATGGAAATTTTCGCCAATCTCCGAAAGATGGGACGCATTTTTCTTCAGACGCGTACCAACGAAATATGGTGATTAATCGGTAAATTATTATTATTTTACTCGACATTGTTCTTATTTACAAATAGGCGTTGTCTCGGAAAATCGCTGGGTACCAGAATGATTGGCTAGAAAAAATGATGGACAACGAAAATTCAAAAATTGAAACGATTTAAAATTAAAATGTGGAAGAACAGTAATATTACTCCAACAAAAACATTTCGCACATATTACCACCGTATGTCGAAGTTATAGTAGTATTCAGTCACGCTGTACCATGATACCTTACATAGATGATAGCTGGGAAAGTTCCTCGTATCCATAACTAAAATAACGACCCGAGTAAGTTACATTTTAAAATGAATACGTTATTTCGGTAAGCGTAACAATAATAATAATAACAACAGTTAAAAATTAAGTTATTACTTATATTAATTTAAAATAAATGACGTTTACGTAAGGCATTAAGGTATAAATAGAAAAAAATATATTATTTAATATAAGGAGTTTTTTCGAAAGAATGAAAGAAAAATAACTGGTAGATCTTTAGGTCGGTTATCGAAAAATCTAATATGGTAAATATTGGATACGCGCTTTGTAAGGTTAAATATTAAAAAATGAATAAATAAATTACATTCCTACACGTATTCCAATGTTCTATTATTTATTTAAAAAAGGAAGCGAGAAATTTTTACAATATTTGTCATTTTGATTCGATTCTAATTTTGACGGCTAATTATCGAAGATAAGAAACGAATCTGGACGTTTAAAAATCTCTGGGATGGCGCCTGTAAGCTGGACACGGATAATTAAACATCGCTTCCGAGTGGCGGATTAATTCCGATTAATCCGCCATCCCATAATCCACATCCGAATAATCGAGAGTCGGTTCACTATTCGTTTATCTACGTTAAACGAATAGCCGACCAATGAATATTTTACCATCTTTATTAGAAACAAATTTTTAATGTAAAATTTTGATGGCGTTTAAGCCAATCAAAATATATTAAACACTAATATATTTTATTTACATACAAAATGTACATATTTTAACAGATATTTCGATCTTTTTTTTATTAAAAAATCATTTCGATGTGAAAAACTCGATAAATGTGTCTTTTCAGTTTATACGTTAATGATTTTACCACGGACCACGTAATGTATTAGTTAAATCAGATTTTTCTACGGTTTTATTATGGTGGATTATACTTAAACTGTATGGCTGGCTTACATATAAAGTTTTTAGCAAAATAGTTATTACCGCTAGATTAAGAGATGACATTTTTTCAAGCGTTAATCTCAATGAAATTCGTATTTAATTTTCATATTCGAATTACATTTATGGCTAATATATATATATATTTATGGTGGAAACTTATTCGACTTAGGAAATTTATTTCGATTATTATTTATTCGACACAATATCGAATATTACTCGGAGAGGAATTTTTATCATCGTGGAAATATTAAGAGCTATGGTAATTTAAAAAGGAAAATGAGAAAAAGGATATTTTTAATGTAAACTACGCTAATCATATAATAACTCGGATAATTATTATCGCATCGTCTATTTTTTAAGTGAGTTTTAATTTCTGTTTATTAATTTTAAACTTTTGAGCGATAATTTGAAAAGCGATTAAATAATAATAGTAATTTATTTTGATATATAAAATGCGGCATGACGCCGCCTAATCCAATATATAAAACAAAGTTTTCGACGATAAACGAAGTCATTGGATGAATATTTAATACTAAAAATATAAAATATATAGAACTCGGCTTTTGTTTAACTTTCCTAGTCGTATTTTTGCCTTATTTTTAATTCTCAAATTTTATAAATAATTTTAATTAAAAAAAAAATGTCAGTCGACCAGACAGAATGAGGCGAAACAATAGGTAAAAGATAATTTTTATAAACAATTTCTATAGCCAATGATAAATAATAAAAGATGAAAATAAAAACAAATTATTAAGCGACAACTCGAATTAAATAAAGGATAGTAGGCGCTGTAGGCTATTTAATTCGAGTTTTAGCTGGGGATTTTAATAGAGAAGTCAGATACAGCTGGTATTATTAAATCGCTTTCCACCCTGTTAATTTAACCAATTTTTGTTTTGAACGGTCTGACCACCAAAAATGCCTTACGTCGAATTTCCGAGGAAATCCACCCGTACAATTGTTAAAATTAATATATAGGCTCTATATATTTTTTAACAATTAAATAATGTCGGCATTTGATAAGGCGTAATGGTATTTAATACCGGAAAATACTCGAAATAGCGGAATTTCATCTATGCCATCGTTTAAAAGACCGGACAATAGTCGAATGGCATTTTTAATGCGCTATAAAAGAACTTCCCTCCGTATATTTTCCCGTCTGTTCACGCCAAATAAAAATGCGTAATATTTCTAAATTTAGTAACCAAAGTCCCAAAGTCCCGACCCGGCTAATTCACTAATCGATTTTATAAGAATAATTATTCCTCTAATGTCAACCATTAGTTTTAAACCAATGTTAAACTTGCCGAGGAAGGAATTATTAAGTTAAACGTTTTGCCATTTGCCGAGTTAACGAAATTTAATAAAATGGAGAAAAAGCCAAACACGAAGCAGCTACCATCCGTCTCTCCGCATATCGGTGGTGTTTTAAATAAATTAAAATATCCGTGACTGCGAAAATAAATTCCATCTATAGCATTACCATGGAAATAAGTAAAAAACAACCAGATCAGGTCTGTGTCCGAAAATGCTCTTTTTCACCCCTAAATAATAGTTTTTGTGTGTACCCTTTACAGTCCACCAGCACACACACACATATTTATCTATATACATAGACACGCGTCCATTATTAAAATACTTTTCTCAAACTCGGTCGTATCTAAGAAATTAGAGAACTCGGTCGAAACTTAGTATTTATTTCTGCGCAGCGTTATAAAATATTAATTTTCACTGGAAAGTTCATAAAATTAACCGACCAGATTAAAAATTATGTAATACGATACGCAGTATTTTTTTTACAAAATACGTTTTTAATTAATAATGTTTTTTCGGTCAGATAAAATTCAATATTTCCTCACTGTTACTTTCGTTTGTCCGGTATAACTTATAAGTGAAGTGCTACTGTTTTTGTTTAAACGCTTCCATCGGACTCTAATCGACTGTAACGGAATTTGCCGTTTGCCAATCATTTTTCACCTTTTTCCATTAAACCAGTACGGATTATGTCGTAAGTTCCGTACCGTTTTACTGTTTGTAGAAGACGGGTGTATCAACAGGTGGGTGAGCGTATCCGGTTTTAGGGGAACTAAGAATAAAAAAGAGATCCAGGTTTCCGTCAGTCGGGGTTGTTACTGGCCAGGCACTAAAATTCGTTCTTTAACGGTAAGTAAGTACTCACGTTTCGCTTTATCGAAATTTTAAAATAAGTTTTTTCACGCCTACCATAAATGTTAAATAACTATTATCGGGTTACGGACGTTTTAATCGGCCGACCCAAAAAACGATAGATTAAATTAAGTTCCCTAGAAGAAAATCCACATTAAATTTTGAGTGAGTAAAAGAGGTTGAGCTCGAACCTTGAAGAAACTAATGGTAGATTGCCAACAACGTTAATAGCAACAACTATGTCTGATGACGTAGCCTAGCCGGGAGAGTTTAGTGGATTTGAGCTCCACAATTAGACTGTCGCACCAAGGTTAGAATAGCCGCTCAAAACTATGCTCCGGTTTTTGCCGCTAGTTTAAGCTTCTCGAAAATTGTTTTGTGTTGTGTGGTGCACTCTTTTTTACTCAAATCTATTTCCGGTTAATTGGACACAGTCGGGAATCGTATACCGGATAATTGTCTGATCGTCTCGTTTTGTTTTTACACAGCTTCCTAGATTAGCCAGTCGATTATGACCGTCTCTTACCAATACGAAGTGGCTTCCTCCACTTCGGGAGGATTTGTCAGACTCCTGTTCAGATGGAGAGGAAGTGTCTGGAAACTGGTTTATCGTGAAATTCTCTTTTTCACCACTAGTTACACCATTCTAACCCTTCTGTATCGATTCGTTTTGACGGAAGAACAGAAAAGGTGAGTAATATTTGTTTTTAAATAACGGATTTTCTTTTAATACGGTTTTTATACTAATCGTAAGTGTTGGCAGGACTAAGAGTATCCGAAAATTATGGCGTTGGCCCAGTTCCAGTCCGCAAATATTTACCATGCGATTTAATTGGGCGCGGAATCGTCCCGATACAAAGTTTTGCCATCTTACACCCGGAGTGGTGTGTATCCGGAGCGACGTTTCTCCTGTCCGCTTTTTGACTTTTGTCGGTGTTAAAAAGTTGGACCAGCGCTAAAAACAAAGATAGTAGTAACAAAATACATTTTAATTAATTCGATTTATTAAAATTTTCGTTTAAAGTAAGCCAAATGTTTCGGTAAATGTTTGAAGTGGACAATTAGTTGTATACACTTGGCATAATTTTATTCCTGGAAATTCTACTCGGTAGATTGGAAGATGGTAACTTTATGCCGTTGACGTACAACGTATCGATTTTCATTTTTACCTTTAATCGAAATATTTTGCCGTAATATCATCGGGCTAACGTTATAAGATGATAATAAGCGGAACCGACCTTTACTCGTTTAAAATCCTCTGACTGGCTAATTTGTTTTAGTTAGAATTTTAAATTTGAAGAAAGAACAGGCGCAAATTTATTCGAATAAATTCGATACGAAACAAAAGCTTTTGTTTAGTTAATCATCGACTCGATTAACTTTTACAGAAAGTAGATTTCTTAATTTCACCATTTTTAAACTTACCAAATAAAAAGGAATTGGAAAATAAGCGCATTTTATTATCATCATCATCGTCGTCTTTCGATGTTTTAATTATAAATAAAATAATAAATATCGAATAAATTGTTAACACGACTGAATATAATAATTTCGATTAGTTTTTAAGTAATGCTCGGATACGAATCGAATTAATGGATTCTCCGCTTTTATCCAGGTAGAAAAAATGTTTTTTTATAAAATGAAGGAGCTAGGAAAGCGAATATTTTGATTCTGGCTAAATAAACATTCATCGACTACTTAAGAAGACGTATACTGTAAATATTGTGTGTAGTACGAAAGTTTAAACTCTACGCTAAAACCTTGGCCAGGCTGGAGCTTAATCGAGATAGTGTACAAAAATCATTCGAGATGTAAAAATGCACATTTTTATTTTCGATGGTCATCGTTCGATAACAGTCTAGTTAAATTAATAACTTTTAAGAATTCTAAAACAATAATTTTTAGATAAATTTAAAGCAAAATTTACGCTGATATCGGCTGATAAATTAATATTTGTAACACAAAATAAACTTTAGCCCAAGAAAATTTGCACCACGATATTCGACGCATAATTTATAAACTTTATGAATTCTGTTCATAATGTTAATACCACGATATATATTATTTAAATGCAGAATGCTTTTCTTAAGTCAATTCAAATAAGTGGTTTCTTTGGGCACGCATTTGCCGGCAGTACTTTATTTTGCATAGGACCGCGTTTCTTCCACACTATTTTTTCAAGCCACAAAAAAGTTGCTTCAAAAGCCATTCCTCTTAATTACAAGATGGAAACAAACAGTCGGATTTATCGTTTTTTAGTCGTCTCTCGGGAAAAAGAAAAATCTATAAAATTTTTAATTATGGCTTTTCATTTTGTTTGTCTATTTAGCTATTTACGAACAGTTAAAAAAAATAAATTCGGGTTATTCAAATTAAATATTGCGATTTTAATGGAAATGGATAAAATGGCCCGCACCACTCCGGCGCGCGTGGTAGTTTTTATGGTAGTAAATAAAGTATGGCGCTATTTGCGTATTTGAAAATATTGTACAGGCTCCGGGTGGTATTCTCGCTAGACAAACCGAAAGCTATGACGAAAAGGTTAAAAACATTAGACTAGAACGGCAGTTTCTATCACGTGACCGTGACATCACTAAATAACAAAGCATTCTATGTTGACTACATTTGTTAAAGACTTGTCGGGAAGCCAACTCGGTACAATTGCCAAAAAAACAAGAGAACACGTCCCTGGCCTATTTTCAAATCGTGCCGCCAGAGGAAACAAAATTATTACATCACTTCGATTTATTAAAAAATCATTTTCCGACGTTAAACAATCGGTCAAAATTAATTCGTTTATAGGATATTTTTTATTTTTATAAATTTTTTCGTGTCTTCGATAACGATAAGGTTTTACCGTGGTTATAACTCGATAACTAAATGAGGCTGGGCTCTCTCCGTCCCATTTGTAAGAACCGATTTATTTCGATAAATTAATTATACGATCAAGATTTCTGATAAGTAAAGGTTAATAATTCTGTCGATAATTCACTTCTCGCTACTATATACTATATCTACTGTATATACACGCGGGGTAGTAGAGAAGCTCTTCTTTGTCTCAATATATAGGGAGGCATTTATCGCCTGTCATTTCGCACGAAAATACGCGATTGCCATCCGCTAAAAATACACCGGAGTACGTTCATCGCCTTTGATTTACATGGCGCTCAGTTTTTCGTATGGCCGATTTGTGTTGGGCATTCTTACCTTACAAATACTCGAGCGTACCTTACGAAAATTGGTAAAATGCCTGGTCATTTTTGGTTGGTCGAACGAAAATATATCTGACTACAAAACAAAGTTTAGCCAAGATAACGCGGCTCCGTGGCCACGGGTTTCGATAAATAGTTTATTAATTTAAATTAAATATTTATTTGTCTAGAATTTGCCAAATATTCTTTATCTTTTATTTTTATTTTAACTCTAACTCCATAGCAAAAAAAATATAAATAAATTTAAATTATACGAATAATTTTTTGATAAATCTTTAGAAAATTGAAAAGTATTTGTTTTATTTTTAGGGGTTTCGAGACCATTGTCCATTATTGCTCATCCTTTTTGGAACTCATTCCACTTTCGTTCATGTTGGGTTTTTATGTTTCGTTCACGGCCACCAGATGGTGGAACCAATATGTGGCTATTCCTTGGCCCGATAAGTAAGTAAATTTTAACCTTAATAGATATTTTAGTAGCGCTACATTATAAAACATTACTCACGCGCTATTTACAGTTTTCTTATTTACTTAAATGAGAAAATTTTGTGGGGTAATTTTAGACCTTCTAAAATTAAATCGGAGCGTAAACGGCAATTTTCTCTATCGGTAGAAAGAATAGGAAGAAAGACCAGAACAATACCTTTGGCTAATTACGGAACACAGTAGTACTATATTTAGATTTTGAGGCGTTAAACTTCGAACGGAAGCTCTTTCTCTCCGGAAAAAATACCCTTGACCTATATCATCTGTTTCCAGTTTCGAAAAATTTGGAAAAATGAACATTCTCAAAATTGCAAAAAATATCCTAAATGCCGCAAAGTTTTACCAAATTATTGGAAAACGATTTTATATATTACTCGGGATAAAACGGGCCAACAGAGAGGTGTAGCCATATTTGTTTTTGCATTCCTCCGAAATTTTTTGTTTTTTTTTTTTTTTTTTTTGCTTCTCTCCCACGTCACGTCTTTCCGTCCTACAAAATATGAATGCATTTTTTTAAAGAATAAAAATAAATACCGTATAGACTACCAACGTTTCTTAAACTATCGAAAAAATAGTTAATGTATTAAACTGGAGTTATTTCGATTTTCTAGTAACGGTAATTAGGAAGCGTTACAATTACTTTTAGATCTTCGGGTAACAAAATGTAAACAAATAATTAAAATAAACACAGCTGTCACTTTCGAAGGAATTTACTTAAAAATTAATGCAAACAAATTTTTTCCACGGAGAAGGATCAAGTTGACCATTTCGGTTTTAAATTGAAACGATAATTTGCCATTACGCAATCGGTATTATTATAGTATGGTATTTTAACGTATTTAAATGAATGATAGAAAAAAAAATTTAGTGGTAAAAAAGAAATCCGTCAAATTATCGAAATGAAAAAGATTTTATTCGAAAGTAATAACATATATAAAAGAAAGTATGCCTGGGTAATAAATTTGCTTGGCTGATGGTTAATCTATTTATACTTCCGAATGGCGGTGGCTTAGATATCCCAAAGTATAAATAGATTAAACGATGATGAGGAATGTTCAATTTAAATGTACAACGGCCATATTCGATTTTTATTAAATATGATGGTAAGATTTTACGCCGGAAGTAGCCGTGCATTAAACAACCGAACAGCCGTTTTAGGATACGATAACAGTAATACGGAAGAAATCTATAGTTTGCTATAAAAATATCGGCGGATAAATTTATTTCTCGAACACGGAACAAATAATACCCACCACGTTTTGGTAGAGAAGTGTTTTTGTTACGCCGTTTCCGGACGATTTAAGAATGTTCAGATTTTGACTGGTAGAAGAAGTATCGGTAAATAAGAAGTAAGCGAATAATCTAAGATCTCGAAGAAGTATCGGTAAATAATTCGGATAATGTAATTACGGCTACTCATCCCATATCAAAATTAACAATTGATCTGGAACGAATAGAAACATCATCATCCAAATAGTTTTAATTAGGCCTACTTAGTACTGGAATGAAGAAAATACCTCTTCTATCATCATAATTTAAGAAATATATTATTATTATTATTTTCGGTTTATCTGAAAGAATAAAAAAAACTTTGGTTAAGCGGGTATCTACTAATCATTGATTAGTAATTAGTAAACACTAACTTGACCAAGAAGCTAATTTCTATCGGTAGAACGAATCAAAAATGATAATTACGCGGGTAGTAGCGCGCTAATCTTCTTTCCTTATTTGAAATATTATTTTAATACATATTCGAGGTGGACGATATAGAAATCTCAGAAATTAACCCTAGGCTAAACTAGGCCAAGCGCGTTTAAATAGTATGATTTCGATACTATAGTTGGAAATAATTCATGGATGTACTTTCGACCTCTCGGTATCTTTAAATGGCCCAACACCGCTATCGACGCTAATATTAAAAAGAAAAATACATTTCTGTATTAATTCGAGATATAAGACAAATATCGTTTATGATAAAAAATTAATTTCTCCCCGATCATTTTGTTGAGACGATAAGAGGTGGTTAACTGGTGTTTTGGAATAATAATAATAATAAATCACCAGAAATGAATGGACTGGTATATAAAGTAAACTTTAAATTTTTTTACATTTGGAAATATTTTGTACAGTATAAAATGATTTTTATAAATTATTACTTTGATTTAGTTAGTTAAAATATCACACGGAGGTTCGGGATGAAAAATAGTCGAAAATTTGAATACTAGTTATGTAAACAGAATGAAAAAGAAGTATTATTTTTCAAAATGTAAATATTTCTTCATATATTGTCATTTTACTTTTATTACGAATTTGTAAATAGAAATAATTTTCAAAACGTAAGAAATTTGAGAAGCGAATGAAAATAAATCGATGCGAACTTCCGATATATTCTACTCTAGCGGATAAGAATATACTTAGAAAAATATTGTATTTCTCACAGTAGGATCCGGCTATTCAAATTTTCGATATATTTTAAAGCGACTTTCGATATTATCTAGACGAATATTTTATTTACGTATTGGCTCGACCATACAACATCGACTTTTATTCTTTTGACAAATGTGGTAATATTATCCTCGGGAAACGATCTGTGCTTTAATCAAACTGATTATAATACGAAACGCTATTTAAGAGTGAAAATAACGAAGAAACACAATCCATGGCTGATCGGCATTAACCGTAAAAATTCCATAACGCTGTACAATTTTGTCAAATTCCAATTAAATTATTTCCACATTTTTATTGGTGGAATGACAGTTTCATTTTTAAAGGCATTTCGATATTTTGTTGGCCAAATAAAATCGGATAACAAAATATATAGCATATTGTAAGCCAAATGATTATTTCTAAACCGTAAACGACAGTCTATCTTACACGACATATTTTGAATTTTTAAAACAACTGTTTCCTTAGTTACGTTATTCCGATTACGTTATTTTAGATAGCCAGTACACAGTTATGGCTTAAAATATTTTGACAGGTGTAATCCTTTACCAGGTATACCAATCAATTTTACATTAATATTTTGAAAACAAAATGTATTCGATATTTTCGAAATGAAATGACGAAAAAACAGTTGGAAATGATATTCTTGGAAGCCATGGTAAACATATTTAAAAGACAAAGATAGTAATAGCCTATAATGTCATCAAAGATCGGGTCGGGTCTCTCGCTAATTTCAGCGAGAAACGATAGCGTGTTTCTATACAGGAACGACGATAGTTCCGCGCCACCTATATTTTTTATTTATGTTTTTTCTATGTAAACTCGAACTTTAAAATTAAACTTCATATTATTCAAAATAAGATTTTTCTTATCTTTCACCAGAGTATAAAACATACACGCTTACTCGCGTAATAAAAGATTAATCACTATTTTCTTTTATGGAATTGAAAGATCACCTTTGTAAGATTACGAGTCAGTGTACACAGCTAATCGGACATTCTATTTTCACCAATGAACTCGCGCTAAAAACTTTTTACGTTTTTTTAGCGCTTCATTCGTTTCTTTAAGTAAAATTCTTCCGATATAGTCTGTCCAAGTTAGTTGTGTGGGAAAACGTCACAAACTGGAACAAGTTCATTCACAACAAAGGGGTGTACTTGCAGAACGGATGGGAAAACTGGGAATTCTAATTAACATAAGTATTTTGGTATGGTTGAATAGTTGTTACTTTTTGAAAAAACTTTATATAAATTTTTATATAACGTAAAAAATAAATTTTCTTTTTCTAAGCTGATGCTTACCCATCAACTTAACAACACACGTTCCCTTTTTTACACACTAGACCAGTCTATTCTAAGACATGCGCAGTCTGAACCCACACAACTAAGTTGGACAGACAATACTTCAGATTGATTTATCCACATTATATTAGGGTGATCATATTATAAAGTTGGGAAGGAAAATTCTTCAGAAGCTAATTTTTAAAATTAAATCTAGTTAATCTTTTTTTTTTTTTTTTTTAATTTTTAAATATGAGCTATTCACTTATAAGTGAAAAACGGAAATCCGGGACTGTCCCGGCTAATCCGGCCATCTGATTACTTTAATTATATAAGAGTATCTCAAAAGTTTGAATGCTGTCCATTTTTAAACAGTCGAAAGCTATCGGATTAAACGTGAAGCATCAGAACATCTGTACCGAATTTCATAAAAATTTCAGATAACGAGAACAGGCGCAGATCAGACAGCGTGGCGAACCAAAATTCTCCTTTAATGTAGTAATAATTAAAGTGACAAAACAATTTTCCTATATTTAAAAATTTCCTATTGCTAGAGCGAATGCTGTTTCGTAGATTTATTTCTCAGTAATGTCAGAAATTTGTTTTAACCAAAACAAAGGTCTCGTTAAACTTCCGATATCTTTCTTCCATTGGCATATCGTCTCTTTATCAACGATTTTCATCCTGGAATCGTTATTTTTAAATCTACTAAGAACTCTTTTTTTTTGCTTGTTGATATTTTATCAGCCAGTATACACTACTACATCGCATCAATCAACTTCCATCACTGGCGATACAATCTCTCTCGAATAACCATAGATCCTTCTTTTGTTTTATCGACGTCTACCTTTCATTAACGAAGTGCTAAGCATCCTCTTAATTACTTTTTGCATTTTCTGATTAATTTACTTTTCGGCAGCGAGTGCCACATTTTTATTCTTTGCTATTTTTTGTAGCGCCGGTCGAATTATTTCGTAGCTATTTTTCCGAATGAACTTTCATACTAGCGCTTTGCTTTATCAATAATAATCGTACCACAGAAAATAGCAGCTGCCAGCCAATCTCTTATGCAGTAAGTGAATATTTTTTCCCATCTTCCGAGTCATAATTAGCAGTTAATCACGAATAACATAAATACTTCAGCAATGTTTATCCATATTACTTCCCTTCTGCTAAGCTAATACCTTTTCCTTTCGACTGGTTTCCATTGTTTACCTTTCTCCATAAATTAATTATACCGAGGAACTTTATCACTTCCATAGCTAGAATACGGGAATATAATTCGCAAAAGTAATTAGATAATTTTGTTAAAATTAAATTTGTATTCTAAAGCAAAAGTAGGCGACAAACTGCACGAACGAAATTCGGATCCGTTTACTCGAATTCCTAGCGAAGATGTAAAATGTTATCGCTTTGAATTATTACTTTATTACTGCTATACAAACGACCGAATGTTCATTCGGAAACAGCAATTACGCCATTTTAATTGCTGAATTAAAGAGAAAGTGCGACAGTATCCATACAATAACAGTTTCTCTTCTAAAATTGCGTATTTAGGCGAATCGATAAAGCCACAACAAACTCGACTGACTACTGTTAAATATCGATTAAAAAGTAAAAAAAAAAAAAAAAAATCATTTTTACGCGATTCCAATTTAAAAACTCATAAATGACGTCACCGTAACATTAGTGACGTCACTTAAGAATTTTTAAATTATACTATTCGCGCGAGAAAACTATTTTTTTGTTCTTTTATATAAATTCTTTATGATGTGGTCAGCAGTTGGGCGCGAGTTTACAGCTCTTTTTAGTCGAATCGTGTTTGATAAAAGCTTTTTTTTACGACTGGTGGTATTTGTTGTTTTCGATTTTTGAACAACTCGCGTCGCGTGACCTAAAAAACGGCCTTCGAAAAATACAAAGAAAGTTCACGCAAACTTCGAGTCAACATGCTGTAGTAAAATTTTTCGAAATAATTATAATGCAGTGGTTATACCGAAATTTTCTCCTTAATTAAGTGAAAACAAGCAATTATTCGATTGAGGAAAAATAAAAGTTTTCTCAGAAATTTATTAATTAATTTCATCGGCAATTTAAGACGATTAAGATTATTAAATATTACATATTTAATTAAGTTTTTTCTAAATTAATAATGTACCGATTGGTTAACGTCAGCATTCTTTGGTTGGCATCATGTTTTCGGATTGTTGATTTCAAGTGCGAGTTTACAATCCTCGATTTTCTTTCGGTTGTTACGTAATCGATTTTTTTCGTCATTGTGACGTAACAATAATGCATTTCCGTAGGCAGAGAGAATTTTCTCCCGATATTGGATTTATAAACTTTCTTTTAAAATTCCTCTTGGGATTTCTTTTTCTGTTCGCAACCTGACGAAGTTGCAGGATTAAAGCTAAAAGCCAGGCTCTCTCCGCGCTAATAAACCTTATCTGTCAAACCAAGCGTGATTTTGATGGAAAGAATAATTTACATCAGCTTCATTTATCGCGTAACTATCGATAACACGCGTGACGTATTTTTCTGCCGTAACGCTTCTTAAGAGAACTTAAATCGCTAGTTTTTTTTAACAACATTCCATCGCGCGTGGCGTCGCCTAGCTTGGCGACGCGCTTAATCGAGTAAATTGTAATTTTATTTTGCATTTATAAATCATTCGGTTGTTACTGTTCTCTGTTGTTATTCTACCACCACGCATATTTTTCTTTTAATCTGAGATAAAAGTAACGATCGGATATTTTGTTGTTCTGTGCAGAGAAATTGCTTTAGTTGTTTTTCTGTCCAACTGTATCAACGAATCTCTGCACGAAGTTACTTTGATATAAGTATCAGTTTATGTCAAGAAACGTGCGTAAGGTTTCCATAGAGAATCGATGATTTTTATTTTTATGAAAAGATTTTCTGGTATCAGTTTTTAATGTTAAAAACATTTGCAGAGAGAGAAATTTTGCCGTAAGGAAAATGATACTGTTTCATAATATATAGGCTACTGAACGTTTTTCTCAGAATGTTTACGAAAGGGTTAAATGCTTTTTTGTATTAATTAGTTTCTTTTACTATAGAAAAAAATACATACGCGTAAATTTTTAGTTTCTTATTCATGGATATCAGTTACTTATAATGAAACTGTATCTTTAAATACTATACTCATAAATCATTATCTTGTGATAAAAATATAAGATTTATATATTTTAGAATAGATAAGAATAAAAACATTTTAAATATTCAGGAATTTCATCATAATAGAACTAGATATTGAACAAAGTTTTACCGTATAAAAATTTAGGATATTTGCGCGATGCATCGTGTATTTTATGTATCGTGTAAAATTCTATTTTAGTTTTTATGATAATTAACATATCTTTCCACACACTATAAAGCTAGATTAACTGAAAATTCCAACTAAAACCGAGTTCAGAAACCGTTTTTCAACGAAGTGGTGCCCAAGTATGATTGATTGTCGCAGGATTAACGACGCGTCACGGCGCGCGACAGATTTCATAATCGATGTGTCGCGCGCTTCGTCGCGTTATGCTCTAGCAATAAATCACATTCAATTATCTTTTACTTGGCTAGTTAATGTATTTTAATAGTAGATAGTGACGCCAGAATTACTGTCTTCCCCTTTATCCGTAACTCACGACAAATGTAAAATGAGTTTATTGGTCACAACAATTTTTTTTAACACCTTAGAATTTTAAATTTTATAACATTTTTTCCATAATTCGCGATCGGATTTATAACAACATCGATTATCACAACAATTTGACAATATGTAGCACAGTCGAACTCTGCTTGTTCAAAAAAACAATTTGTATAAATTTCAGAAGGTAATGGATAGAAGCGTGTTTTGGGATGAGATATTAAAGGCCATAAATGACAACACGATTCGCGAGATGAATCCTGCTAAATACGCAGGTGTATATATATATATATATGTACGTTTGTTAAAATACATCGAAAAGATAATTTACATCTGGGCTGGTCCTCATGCATAAAGAGAAGTTTGCGAGTCAAAAAAATACATCACAGAATCTTTCATGGAGGGAGTTGGAGGATCAGTGTGCAAGTGCAGTTAAGGTACGACAACGTGAAGGATCTTGTCAGGCATATTCCGTTTCAGAGAAGCTCTGGCCTTCTGACAGACTGCGTTCGTAGTAAGGTTGATGACCCTCTGGATAATATTCATTTGTCAGGTCTTCGGAAGCTTGACCTCTAGAGTTAGCTAGAGAGATAGATTTCTGGTAGCTAAACAGTTGTCTCTCCAAGTAATAGTTTTCTGCTTGTAGCGCGGATATCTCTCGTCTGAAAGTAAACAGCTTAAGTTGTAAAGAATGGAAGAGCGCGGTTAGGAAATGGGTAAACTTACTTCATCTGATGACAGTGCAGATGGAAGATGTCATCGTACTTGTGGTAGCTAGAATTAAACAGTAAAATTGACTCCAGCCATTCGATATGGACTGTTAAGTTTCCATTACTCTCCAAGTATAAATTCGGCGATTCTTTGATCTGAAATTTGAGTTGAATTAGTGCAGCAGTTTTCCTATACTGTATTAAATATGCTACGCTAACAGTATAAAAATCACAGAATTAAGTTGGTAAACAAAGAACAAATTACTCATTATTCGCAGTAATTAGTGAAGCTATGTAATAATAATAACAATGTTGCCAGCTCCATCTTATAAATGACGTACAGTACG
Source organism: Androctonus mauritanicus (assembly GCA_011317285.2). Lineage (NCBI taxonomy): Eukaryota > Metazoa > Arthropoda > Arachnida > Scorpiones > Buthidae > Androctonus > Androctonus mauritanicus. Next base: position 17,207 of record WUQG02168103.1, read on the forward strand.
TTATGGACAGATAACAGCATTTCAACGTCGAATAAAATATTTTATTGTTTGTACAATGGTAGTTCTACGCGTAAATTATGGTTTGCAGCTGCCAGGCGAAGTGATGCCGCTGCCAAACAACTATGTTTTCTTGGCAAGCTGGTTTCGACGCGAGTAGAATTTATATTTCTGTAGTCGACTGGTAAAGTTATATCAGCCTTATACTAAGAAACGGAGTAGAATAATTTTTTACCGTCTTATCCTTAATAATTTATTGTCCAGAAATACTTCTCATTCAATCGTCAAAACTGGTACAGATCGATAAATAATCTTTACCTGGATGGATTTTCCAAAAGAAGCTGATAGAGAAGCTGCGCTTCCGACAGATGGAAAATAAACAGCAAAGCGAATGATTTAATGTTGAACTGTATATAACTATTAGTTTAATGCTGAACTGCATATAATTATTAGTTTTCAAGTAATAATTGCTGAATATTTTTATAGTTTAACAATTATGTACAACCTTTCACATCGTATAAATAAATTAATAATTAGTAGTTTTTTAAGTATTAATTTTATCTGAAAGAAGCACAACTTTTAAGTATTTTTTCACTTGGTTCAATTTAGCAACCAACCGTTCGGGTCTACTATAAAAAGAAACAACACACATGGCAGGGCTTATATTGACAAAACAGACACGAAAAATCTTTAAAACATAAAACAAAAATGTATTTTTTTTTATAATTTATATTGTCGGAATCAAAAATGTTTCTTCATTTTTTCTTCGAAATAAATGCAATATGCAAATTTGCCTAGTGGCAGATAAAGTAGAATCGTACTCCCAATCCACACGTGGCCAATTCTTCTTTATTGTTTATACGGAGAATGCGGCGCATCCGCACATGGTCAATTGCCTTCATTTAGCCCCACTCTAGCATTTTTAAGAAAATCTCTACCAGAATTAGAAAATCCTAACAGTTAGAACTAACAATAAATAACCAAAAACTTGTAAACTAACCGGAAAGAGACATTTCTAGTGGCCAAGAAAACATAAATTCTGTAATGTCGAGCCAGTCAGAAAACATATTTATTCACGTGTTGTAATTTCGATAAAAGTTTTGAATTTTAAGTTTGAATTAAAAACGATGCGATAAATTTTATTATTTTTTCTTGTTTGTTTTTCTTGATTTTTTTTCCGTAGTACAGGTATCAATAACAAGAAACAAAAAATATTTGAAACTTCCAAATTCTTTAAGCATTTGATGGCGTAACAAATCGATGAGGACTAACAAAAAATTCATTGCTATTTCTGGAATGGTTTTGTCTGAAAATTAAATTAAGGCACTTTATTAACTGTAGTTCTTCCATTAATAACTGAAAACGTCAGAAATATAATCAAGCTATTCGGATTAATAAATTTCCCTCCTTAAAAATTGAGAAAGTCTCATAGACCATCTCTCCTTAAAATACAACAATAATGGAAAAACTAAATGGTGTATTTAGCTCTAGTAATCCTAGTTACGCTCCTCAAGAATACTTTCCAACGTGACCCGAAAGCATTAAGCGAATAATAATTATTTTTTGATATCATCTGCCGTTATGTTTTCACAAATTACGCTTCAAATTGTCAAACTGTAAGTTTAATAATTTTTTTTTTATAGTGTGATAGAGAGGGAAGCAGCGAAAGCGAAAATAAAACGAACAAAGATGAAGTATTCATATCGAAAGTGAAGTAAGAATAATTGGGGTATGATAAGTCGATACGACCAGATTCTTTCCATTTAAGTCTCTAGTGACAGATGCGGAAGATAAATTAGATAGGTAGGCGCTTGATCGAAGCCAGCCACAGGAATAATGTAACAGGCAGTAATTTATATATTACAAAGGTTAAATAAAGTTAGAAAGCATTATAAAATTTTGCCTTGGAACACTTCAGTAAAGTTGACGACAATTGTATTACTTGTCACCATAAAGAATTTTTATTTCGTTTCTCGGGGCAACAGAATTTTTTCTTTTTTTTCTCTTTCTTGTTTTGCCAGAAGCTTACATCCTCCTCCTCTTTCCTCCAAGCAATTTTGAATGGAATTTTACAAATAACAGTTTTTATAGCGTGTGTTATGTTTTGGTGTTTTATATATATTCTGTGTTGTTAGTAGTAGTGGCTGGCGGTTTATGCATAACGCTATAAAACATACAATATAATCTGGTGTAGTATATATTCATATATGCATCGGAAATTGTGTTTGACTGATAAAAATTCAAACTATTTCGATAGATTTACACTACTCTTACGAAACGTCGTTTGAACAACTAGCCCCCGTTAAAAAGCAATAAATCGTGGTAATAGTGTTAAAATGTTTTTGATAGGAATTATAAAAAAAAAAATATTTTTGTTTGGAATAACAATAGCTACCAATCGTGATTTTTCTCGGATTCTGTTCAACGGTTCATGAAAAACATATGGCTATCGTATGTGATTTTTCTGAATGATGGATGCTTCTAGATGATCTGGGTTATCTTAAAGATCTCAAATTCTCGTGGCCTGTTTTCGACTAATTAACTCTCTAACGAGTCTTCCAATGCAGTTCTTTACTTCTTAAGATTATCGGTGGAGAGAAAATTTAATTATATAGAAAAACTTCGAAACGAAGCGTCAAAATATATATTGTGGCGTCCGAAATGGACGAAAATATATAACGATTAAAAGAGAGATGCTAGGATTCATTATTAGCGTTAATGAGGGCAGAAATATTCTCCTTAATGGCTGATGAAAACTTTATTAAGGCCCATTACTCCGCCAATGAAAATGGATGCGAGATTTGGATTACAGATGCCAGTTCGGTTAAAACTTTGTTCAATCAACTACCGCTGATGCGAGCTTACCGTGGCTAGCAACGCGTTTATGTTGTTAGTTGTTTCGACTAACGACTACCTTCCCCATCATTACTCGGCATGGAGATGCACATCAACGTGGCTGGGAAAAACTTCCTTTATAGCCAGAAATGACAGCCACATTAATTCGGATAGAATGATGCCGGCCATTCTACCAGAGAATGAAAAAATGTCGAAAAGTTTAAAACATGTTTAAACTCGTTCTGATCGAAAGGAGAAAATTTTAAAAATCGGTCATAAAGCCATTCGATGACTGTTCCCATTTATCACTCGGAATATCAGCTACCATTGTTAACTATTTGACCATGTCAGCCGCATTTGTTCGTCTTTAATAGAATATCGACAGTGTCAGCTATTCTGAATAGGTTATTGAATTCTGATAAGGACTGTTAAGTATCCCTATTCATCAGTTAGGTACGCAATCGTCTCTGTTCCGCTCGAAAATAAGTCACGCCTATCCATGTTACCACAACAACTCGGTATCTCTGAAGACTTTCTGCTCCCAAACCTTGAGTTTAATCGAATCACTGTCGTTTTGCAATAATAAATTTTACACAACAACCACGGCTATTACCTTTTACATGTCTAAATGTAAGTACTTTGTCTTGTAGGCGGAGATACTAATTGTTTACCAACACACACTGCAGATAAAGTAGATTAACTTTCGTTCCTGCAACAAAAGAGAGATTAACTTTTCAACAAAAGACAAATCCCGAGTTAGTTTTATAATTTTAGCGTTACAGTATTTTTCTTTCCCCATCCTCTTGACAGTGCTGGAGTGACTTTAGCATTTCTATCGGCCAATCCTCCAAAGTTTTTTTTCTTTTTTCTGTTCTTTTTAAGTATTGTGTGAAGATTTTGTACCGAACCAGAATTCTAACCGTTTAATTAACTAAGGTAGACGAGTGAAAATCGATTTACTTTTCTTTAATAGAATTCCTGTGGAAACGTAAAATTTCTTAATACAAATTGAAAACATTCCGAAATTTGTTTTAGGTTTTGAAATAATTTGTTTTGTAATTTTTTTATTCTATAAAATATTTCAGGTAGAAAATTTCATTTTATGCATACTCATCTTTTTTTATAAGTGATAAGATGCGTGAATACAGAAGTATTTAAAAATTAATGAGCATGGCTTTATTAACCATTCGAATTTTATAGACTTGTACAATAAACATGTTAGCAAACTAAAACTGTTTTGATTAATCATATCGAGATTTACTCGGATAAAACTGGAAGTGGAGATCGATTACCTTTAAAAACCGATATTGATGCAATCTATGTAATGAACTAAAGAAAAAACAGCAAGAAATATATGATTCCGATTCAAAATATAAAGTTTTTTTAGAATCATTATTCTATTGAACGTTGTGTGAACTAACGATATTGATCGGAATAAACGGATTTTCTCGGAAAAATTGTTCAGATTCTATATTTATAATTTATGTTGGAAGTTAACTAGACGCCGGAGATTTAGGAATAAATTACTACTAAGATAAATATCCCAAAGAGAATTAGTAGTTTGAAGAAGTACAAGATAACTTTGTCAGTAGCTTAAATGCGCTTAGAAGCCTTAGATATTTAGAATTTATACGGCCTCATCCACGAATTATGGGCACAATTAGCGGATGGGTACTTTCGATTTATCAGAGGAACAATTAAAATGGAGTTTACAAATACAAGACGTGATTTAGCCCATTGGCAGAAGAGTGGATATTGCTCCCAGGAGCGACGAAAGTGAGTGATATAGATTGAGAGATATATTGCTATTTTCGCTAAGAGGATTAAACTAAAAGATTCTGCTTTCTGACAACTTAAACAAGCTGGACAGTTCTATTCTGCTAATGCCAATGGTTTTTACAGTGTGCAAACAGTAGTGAATTTGAGTTGATAAATTTAATCCCGAGAATTGATTGGTAAATCCAGATAATGAATTTTCTTTGAGTATGGACCATAAAGAATTTTATTACTTAAGTGTAGCAGTTATAGTCTACTGGATAATCCTTTTTACTAACAGAATACGATGATTGCCACTGAGTATATTTTCCAACCACTACAATGAGAATAATCGTGATGGTCGTCATCCATTTCATATATTTTGATAAAAAAAATCTAAATAAAATTTTGATATAGATAGATTTTTTTTGGTTTCATAAAAATTGCAAGAAATAAACGGTCGTTGTCTGCTCTTCCGCTTTAATTGGAAGAGTATGGAGAGATATAACAGCAATCAGAGTTCATCAGACATCTGCAGCTTCCCATAACCACTCCACCTATTAACATGAAAACTGACATACGCTTAATTATATTCAAACTGTTAATTTAATGACAAACATTCTGAAGTGCGCCTGGAGTGTATATTGTATGTAAACTGTCAACTCTGGAGGTTTCTATAAACTAACTGATATTTATTGTAAACAAATATGGCAAATCCTTATAGAAAAGTAACTTAAATACTTTGTGTTAAAACTGTATGCTGGACCGTGATAATACTTGTCAAGTGTTTAATCGGTGGAAAGGAATATTTTATGAATTAATAAAGTTGGAAAACATACTGTAAGTAGGAAATGTTTTGAGTGTTTCACACGCGTTTAGCCAGCGAAAAAATACTTACGTCTTTAATGGGGATATCCGTTTCCATGATGATGCCCATGTCCATCCCATCTTGCACGTAATAACTCCAGTGAGGAGCGCAGATGACCAGGATACTATCCTTCGTGGCACTGTTAGTATGACGTCGCATCACGTAAGCGTTCCAAGAAACGTAGCGCAGATGACTACGCGGTACCAGATGTAAATCGGAACAGAACAGCTTTAGCTTCAAGAACTCGCCCTCCATATCAGCTTCCACACACCATCCCTGTTTCTCCCTGTCGTAGCAATTAGCGCCAGAAGCAGCGGGTTCTGTTTTAGTGGGCACAGTGGCTTCACTCACGGTATTGGCACAGATCATGATGACGTGAAGCCTTAAGTGACCCCGTCTGATCAAATCGTTCACCTGGCA
>WUQG02168214.1:0-23074 GCA_011317285.2 Androctonus mauritanicus
TGAATGAGAATGTAAATATGAAAGAGAGAGAGAAAGGTTCCGCCCATTCCATTAAGACACGAGAAGAAAGATTAAAATTCCCACGATGCCACTATAAAGATGATTTTGTTTTGTATCAGCATCTTGTCAGTACTATTTCTCCTTATGGGATATCTAGGAATGAGGACAGTCACCTGGCTACCTGAGACACTGAGACGGTCACGATGACAACGGAGTCAAGGTCTTTACCTACGAAACGTCACGGGTTCAATCGTAACCTCTTCAGGTGAGCGATACTTCTGATTACACAGCGTATAAACACCAGAATTAAATTAACCATTCTTTTTCTACATCGTTATTTGCATTTGGAAAAAATGGTAAACTGTTTTTGTTGGGAAATTTCTTTCCATTCTTCCCCGGGATTAGGAACGAAAGTCGATTTTTACCGGGAGAAGCAGAGATGCTTACGTCAATACTGATGTCAGACGACCTAGCTGACGTCATGTAACTGTCTTCAACACAAAGCAGAGTTTTTATTTCTTTTGCTTTTATTATTATTGTTATTATTATTATTATTCCGTTTTTAAATGATGTAAACACGCTGCGCACTTTTGGAACGGCTGTAAACACGAAAATTCTAATTAATTAATTAAAAAATTTATATCCAAAATTAATTTATTCGGATTTCGAATAGCTTTACACCATCGAATTTTGTCTAGGTACAACAATTTAGAAATATTAATCGCTATACAATAAAAAATTTCTCAGAGAATATACCAATCTAGAATTCTATATAATATGCAAATATTTAACCAAAATATAACTGTACATCACACCTTGATACACCGACTACAAACTTGGAATTCACGCTATTTATCGAGTACGATATACAAATAATATACTGCATTCGTTTATAATTTATAAAATCTATATTTACAAAACATAACTGTACGATTATTATATTGTGTAGAAAGCAAAACACGAGTATATAGAATGCATTCAAACACACACAACACTTTAGTATTCTCATATTTAAAAAAAAAAAATATGGAGATCTCAGCAAAACACAGTTTAATCTCAGAGCGCACGAATATACAGAATTTACAAATTTTATCATATTAACACACGTCCACAAAATAAAGAATTCAGTATTTTTCCTACATTTAAAGTTTTATACTTGAATATGCATGTGTTAGATGTTTATTGTAGATAGCTTCCGTTTATTTTAATTATAGAGCCAAACAAATTTGCAAAATTTAAAATTTACTTTTATTCTAAGAATACAAACATTTGCATAAAATGCATTAAAAATATTTAAACTGTCTTTTAATTAACTTTAATGCGCGCCGATGATGTAAGACTACCGAAAAATTTTTTGAATAAAACACATCTCCATACCGGACCAGATGCAATGAGTAATGCGTATAAAATTGCGAGCAGTTGTTCTATCCAAAAGATAAAAGGTCACGAGCAAATTCTGATACAAGAAACGTTTGCACGACACCAGAAGATTACTATCGTACGAAAGTATACCCGAAAGTGCAACTTTTTAACAAATTCGCCAACTTACTTTCTAGTATACGTCGTTACGAAAAAAAAATTTAACCGATTAATCGGTAACTAATCTGGAAAAGCGGGACTTTCTTTAAATAGGTGATAAAAGTTTTTTTTTTTTTAAACTTTCCAGTTTTTCGGTTGTCAACTTTTTTCCCTTTAATCGCTAGTGTGTTTATAAAGTAGAGCGAGCTGTAACAAGTAATGGTGGTCGTAAAATATGATTAATTTTTATTTATTTATAGAAGAATCTTATTCTGTTACATGCCGAAACAATATCGGATTTTATAAAACCAGCTACTTATAATGATTTTATTGTGTAGAGCAAAAAAAGATGGAAGAAACTATCAGATTCTAAAGGTAGAAAAATAAACAGAAGACAAATTTTTCTATACGAGCAATGATTACCGATAACATCGATGGCTATCAAGCATTTTTTATGTTTACTTACATTATCTAAAAGATTGAAATTTTGTTTATGTCGTAGGTGATACGTTAACTGTCCAAAATGATATTTACCTTCTCTAGTTAATATAAATACCTGTAAAGGAAGGAAGAATAGCGTAGCCATCTAGTTATTCGTAAATATGCGATTCTAGAAATAAATGGTGAGTAAAAAATTCTATTCTTTTAGAAAAGAATACCCAATCAATATCCATAAATACATTTTTAACATATTGCAATGATACGTTAATGTAGATAAATTCATTATTCAATGTGACATTAGTAAAACTGTGAATAAACTTAACATTTTGTAATTTGAAGTCGTTTATGACTATATAAATAAATAATGTTTTATGCATATCACACTATAAACACCTTACTACTTTAACAAAAACAGATGCAGAATGTTAACATTTATTTGATTACAAACTCGAAAGACAAAGCTTGGAAGCAATTTTCTATTCTGAAATTGCAAAAAATTCTTAGGGCAATACATATACATATACGTATTGCCCTAAATATATATATATGTATATATATAGTAGTGATATATATCACTAATATACGTAACTTCGAGAATGATAATAAGAATGATATAAGACCCTTTAGAATTTCTGACGAATAGCCCTTTATGAAGGAAGATGAAGGAAGCCAAATCGAGTCATACAGCGAAGGGTTTCTCTTTGGTTAAACAAACGAATGTAAGAAAATTTTAGTGCAGGTTTGCAATTTGTCGATGACAGCCGTTTTAATTACTCGACACAGAATATTTTTCAATAATTTTCATAAGAATGTTCGGAATACTGATTAAATGATTAATAAACTAAACAAATATTTCTCTCTTTCGCAAATATCGAATATTCTTGTACGAATAATCTTAATATTTAATATTTTATGTACTTTTCTTCCAAAATACTAAGGACTATTTAAATACAGCGCTATAAGTTTTCTTTCAGTTCTATACATTTCTCAAAGTACAGAAATTCGAACTTTATTAAAAAACCATTAAAAGAATCGTGACAATTGCAGATTTTTTTTTTTTTTAATATATGTTTCTTCTATAATCTTCGTGAGAATTTTACAATCTGAACTAGATAATCTCTCGAAAATACAGAGAAAAACAATTTGCCTCGATGTTAAGAGATTTAACTGTTGTTAATGGTTGTTCCAAGGTATTTTTAAACGAACCGAACAAATCCCGGAGTACCAAGAGTAACGAAGCATCGATGACTATTTTTCTAATTTTTCAGAATTTCCTAATGATGTTTTTTATTTTTTTTAATTTTTTTTTTTAAAGTCATTCGGTGCGTACCGAAATTTTCTCAATATCTAAAACTTCGCGATTTCTGCAGAACTGATGAGGTAGAAGTGTTGTTTCGGGAACTGCAATGATGATAAGTTAAAATTTACGGCACGTGTCTCAGTTATCAGTTATTTTGATTATATTATACATCTGAAAATGGATGACACAACTGGCATCTACAAACAACTTAGCATTATTTGCATTTTTATACTTTTAATAAATCTTTTTTTTAATGGAATCTTTTTTTTTACCGAAATACAAGCTACGTGCACAATAAAATACACTACTTAAAAAGAACCAAGTGAGCTACAGGACTTAATCTAATCGTTAATTAAAATCTCATCGCTTCAGTTCACACGAATAAAATATTTATAAGCGAACTAAAGATGATAAACTCAACAATTAAATAATTCTTTTAATAAGTTGTAACAAAACAACAATCGTGCTTTCCTTTTATAAAAGTTGTGCAATTTTTTATTTCTTCTCTTCTCGGAATTGTTATCAGTAAAAGAGATAAGAATTAAGAACTTATAACCAATCCTAGCAAACGCATAACTCACACCCTTCTTAAGAGGAAGCCACATGCTAAAAATTAAGCTCATACGATATCACAGCGCGAAATATCATACGTTTAACAAATCAAATCTGATCTGAATAACCTCTAAATTTACAAAGCTGTCATGCATCTATAATTATCAGATGTGATATATTAAATTACAATTTGAACATTCGATTTATGAATATAGTGTAGTCCGCTATAAATTTTCAACAGATTTCCAGCTAAAATTCGAATTTTGTCATTAAGCAACTTATAAATATTCATATAAGTGGTTGCAAATATCTGCAACGCGCAAACTTGTGTACAGAATTAACAGAATATAAAGGGCGATACACAGAAACGCGTTACAAAAATCGCGAGAGTGACGACGTTACATCGATCAAGTAACTCAGAAAATACGTAAAAATCGTAGAAAAATCTTTAACTTGTATATACACACACCGCAAAATTCGTGATAATGATCCTTGGCAGATTATTATGCAACATAAAAATAAATTTTCCCTTAAAAAAATTATATATATGCATATATTGCACTTATGCATTTTTTTTTATTTGATTAATTCGAAAAACTTATTGCAACATCAAATTATTGGCGGGAATATTATTAACAAACAATTATCAAAAAATAAAATTTAAAATCGCATATATATATTACGATTTTTAATTTTTACTCGATTATCACGCGATTAAAAATCACTTTTAATTAAAATTTCTCAAGAAGTCGTTTCCTGTAAATTATCGGGATTTTAAGAGTTAAATTAAAAACTTTAACAAACACACATCCTTGAAGAAGAAGAAAGAGAAGACATTTGTAAAAACGAATATGTTGAGCCACATTCTCTTATTACAATTAGTCATCGATATTTTTTTCCTATCTACTCCAACATTATATCAAACGTTTCAAAAAAAAAAAAAAAAATCTATCACACAGGAATTAAATCGGTATATTGTTACGTAGAACACTTAAAAAAAAAAAAAAATGGTAGAGTCAAATCGAACACGGAGATTTATCGCTTCATTTACACAACAAAAATCTGATGTTTATCTAAATTTAAAGTTTGAATAATTCAATTTTTAAATAGTAGTTATTATTGAGATTAGTCATCAATTTTCTCTATCGAAATGAACATGTTTTTAATTAATGTTTTTAATGTAATATTACGCATCATATTAAAAACAATTTACCATAATTAAAACGAAACGATATTTATACGCATATATTATACACCGTCATTGATAAATATTTCGTGTTTAAATAAGTTGTTAAGAAAAAAAATTACCAATTTTTTTATTGCTTATCAGACTATAAACAGTAATCTTCACAATTAATACTAACATGGTTTCACGAAAATTATAAATTTCGCACTTAAACTGCGTTTCGAATTTTGAATGATCACTAAACTATGTTTCTTATTTTTCATCATTAAACGTTTTAAAATGATCATATGCGGGAATAAAAGCATCATATTGTTGCATATCACACTATAAACAATATATACTTCCCTACAGATAAATCAATACGAGGAATCTCGTATGGTTGCAAACCTTCGTATAATTTTTCAAATAACTGTTAAAACACCAGAATGATGTATCTATAACATCATCACCTATTGACCTACGTAATCAAATCGGCAGGTCTGTGAACCAATGACGCAACCTAATATCCGAGTTATCACATGATGCAATTAAAGAAAACACAATTATCTTTTATCTGCTAGTAAATATTTGGTAAATAACCGAAATGTCATAATGAGGTGAATACTTTATTTTTATAACAGGAGTTGTCAACACGAGGTGCGCTACTCCCGGCAAGTTTCTATCTTTATTCGACTCGTTCAACCACTTTTTCCTCTTTAATAAATAAGTTTATTCACACAAAAGTTGTGTCAGATTATGTGTGTATTTATAATACATATTCTTTTTTTTATATATCTAACGGTAGTTAGACAGCGGCGATTGAATAATGGTTTTTAAGCCGTGAGAGTAATTAGTATCAAAAAAGTTCGGAACAACTTCCCCTCCGGTAATGTATTCATGCTTGATGACATGACCTGAAAAGTAACACACACACACACACGGACATGCGGCATGGTTTGGATTATTTTAGATATTTGTGGCCACTTACCTTGGATTTGGTGATGATATGGGTGGCTAACTTGACGATGGCGAAATTGCCTTTGCCGATGGTTTTCTCCAGTTCGTAAAAACCCACACGCACAAGACCAGACGTTGTGGTCGAGACACCACTCTTGGTCGTGTCCGCCGCCATGTTGCGCTCCCACCTCGCGCATGCACATTACAAAAACCTCGTACCCAAAGTACTAGTTACCGGTTTATCGGTGTGACAGTTCTGGATAATCTCAAACGACTTTACCTCTTTCGTGGCATTTAAACATCGAGTGATGCCTATCCGACTAGCGGCACTGGACATAAACAATCGTGTGCTCGAAGCGCTATCGAATGCTGGTCACTGTATTATAAAACCACCACCAATGCCATCGCTGCCGGACTTGTTATTGGTAAAAGTTTTGGCGACCTAACACTTCGAGTTGTAGACGTCCAATGCGATTCGCTGCTAATCTGCGGCCACTCGTGAGAGGACTATGACGTTTGATGACGTCTGTAAGACGTCATCCGCGCCACAATTGAAGTTCGTATTTCTCTTCAGGATCGATGTGCGACTCTCGCCGATTGAAAATCTCTTTCTGACCTTTAGCGCTCGCTAACCTTTACCTAAAATTAGCTTCGAATCCCCTTTCACTTTTAATTTCGAACGCTTTTTTTCTTCTTTTCTTTTTGTACCAATGCTAGTGGGTTCCTAACACTGGTGACGTAAAACTTACGTCAAGTAGCCATAGCAACCAATAGATAGTTGGCCAGGTTTTACTACTAGAGATGTTTTTTGGTAATTATCTAAATTTAGGATGCCTTCGGGTGCTAACTTAGAAGAAAAGACAAAAGTGGATATTGGATTAAGTTTTGGATGGGGATTTTTTTTTTTTTTATTTATTCCAAGAAATCAGGTAAGAGTTGCCATACTCGAAGAATTTCCCGTTCCTCCAGGATAATATTTATAGTATTAATTCCTTACGGAATATTTGCGTTTGCATTCTGGCTAACAGTCTGAATTATCAAAAACAGCTGGTAGGAAGCAGGATGAAAATTAAACATCAAATTAAGCACTCATTAAGTTTGTCCTGTGTTGTAAAACATCTCTTAATGCTCTAACGCAATTTTTTTTTTACTCTCTGCATAGAAATTCATCCAAAAGAAACAGAATGCATCTTAGGCAACTTCAATCCAAATAGGAAAATATAATAATTTATTCAGTTTAAGCAAGTAACAGATAAGAAAATGCAAACTGACTATAAATATACCATCATATACAGTATACTGTATTGTGTTATACCTTTCTCCACACAAATTTAAAAATATATGATTATAGTATGCATAATTTATCATAAATTCAATTTAATTAAACCGTATACTATATGATGAAAATAAACTACTAGCATTCAAAAATTTACTGCATTCATAATCAATATTTAATCCTAATGATAATTTTGCAGCTTAAATGCAGATTTTCATATAACTTAAATTTTAATTTAAAGAATTGAATACATTTTTTTGCGATAATCTATATGATAATCTATGATCTAATCTATCTGATACAGATCATATAGATTATCGCGAAAAGTACTGCAAAAATATATGAGAATGTTGTTCACAATATATAGCAGCGAACAGAAGAACAACTGCATGCATTTACGATATAGCAAAATCCATAAAAAATGTATAAAGATAAATTTTCATGTATCGTATATTAAAAAGAGGTCATACGGTCAAAATTAATCAAAAATTCAACTTAATTACCGCCAGCGCTATATATAATATGCAGTTTAAAGCTATAAAAATGCTGGTATGCAGATTTGTATATATATATATTTAAAATTTATCGAATGACAATAAAAACTAGCAAAAAACGGTTTGCACAAACAACTTATTAAATTTAATAGTTCATTTTTTAAATATATTTTAATTAAAGATGGAAAACTATCTTAAGATTTAATAAAATCTGTGGCAATGTTTTATTAAATGTAACAGAATCTTTCTTGCAAAGTTTGCCTTAACACGATTAGAAGTGTATGCCAATTGTATCTAATCCAAGGAAAGTTATGTTTAAGAGAAGGTTACATCGACTAGTGATTAATATACCAATTTATATATATATATATATATATATGTTTATATTTTTATTGTCGCAAAATGGCATATTTTAAAGATAGAATAAAAAAAATTCATAATTTTTGGGAGCATTTATAAAACTTGTTTTTTATATATTTGCATATTATTATGCAGTAGTGCATTACTTTCCTATGATTTATAATTATAATTTTTTTTTTTTTAAATTTCAATTTTTTAGCAAGAATATTTTTAAAAATACCATTTCAAAAATAATATATATATATATTAAAATAAATATTGGCTATTAAGTAGGAAAATATTGATTTGTTTGTTATTTTTTTTAATAGAATGGTAAATCAAAATTTTAGGAAAAAATTTTTTCCATCATAAAACTTTCAAAAAATAAAATATTGCAATTATTATCGATTTTGTATAATTCGGTTATTATTTTAATATAGTTATTACTATTTTTTTTTTTTCTTTTTTCCAAGCAGAAGCAAATGTATTGAAAGGAAAAAATAATAAAAGATTAGAGTTTTTGTCTGAGAAATCGATATCTTAAGCATAAATATGCATAAAACGCATCGATAACAGGTAAACATAACTTTCTGAAACGGTTCGATATGCAAAAAACCAGATATATCACCAAAATTACTCGAAAATTGTCATTTATATGAACTGCCGATGACGTCAAGCTATTGTGGTCTTTAGGTTGTGCTGACGTCAGATAACAACGGCGTGACGCCATTCGGCGCGCCACTATGACGTCAGATAACGTCATAGAAGCGCACGGCGGCTCATGATTGACGTCAAGGAAGACTAAACAGTGTTCGCCAGTCTATATTTGTTCCTGAATATAATACAGCGCTGAATGCGTAATTACTTAGGCTATACTGGGTAGGAAAAGCGTTAAAGATAGAAATATGGATAAATTATTGCGGGTGTTTTTAGTTAGTTCTATTTGAAATCAGGCAGGTGAGAATACCGCTTTCATTTCTGACGTATTTATTTATCTGTTCAAACATAAAATAATCGTAAACAAAACATGCAAATGTTTGCCTATATATATAAATATATTAAATAATAATAATAATAATAATATAAAATGAGATTTGTATATCGTCATAAATTTAGTTATTTTCGATCGATTTTTTCTCATTTATTTTATATTTCAATAATTTATCTTAAATTTTTTCGTATCCCCTGTAAGAATTGCTTCTCCTACTCGGCGGAAGTTTAGCTGGAAAGCTACACTCGTCAAAACCAATTTTACAAAATAAACATTAATCTACAACAAATTAAAATAAACAAAAATTTTATTTATTCATTTCGTGAATTTTTATAATTTTATGAATAATTATTAACCAAACAAAGTTATTTATTAATTAATTAATTACATCAATTCGACTTTTAATGACCGAAATAAATTATTTTAATAGATTTATAAATAATATTAAACCACGAAAATTAACATATAATTATGCGTTTGATTAAATACAGTATATTCAAATTATTCCTTATTATTATTATTTTATAAAAATTATATAAATTTTGAGGAAAAAAAAATCGATTTTATACTTTTATCGATTAAATATCGAAGAAAAAAAAAAAATTCAATTTAAATGTTTCCATTGATTATTTTAAAAAAATATTTTTAAAATTTTTTATTATTTTTTTTTCTTATATATATAAATTTAAGAAATAAAATAAATAAATAGAATTAATTATTTAAAAAATTTAATAATAAAATATTTAAATTTTAATTTAATTTATGATTCAATATTAAAATTAATTGTAAACATTTACAAAAATCATATTTTAATAAATCCATAGTCTTAATTAGCATGCATGGTTATATTTTTTGTATTAAATTAAAGTTGTTAATCTCATGCAAGGAAAAAATATTTAAAAATTAAATGTTATGTATACACTGCTCATAAAATAGGATTTTTTTTTATCTATTTACATAATAATGTTGATTATTTAAGCACACTTCATCATAATACACTCATCACCATCAGCATTTCTGATTTCATCCCCTGCTGGATACATATGCCTCCATATTTTGTTTCCAGATGTATCTATCTTGTGCCATCTGTCATAATACAGTAAGTATATTTAACATTCGAAATAATTATAGAATGAAATTTTATAAAATTTCATTCTATAATTATTTATAGAATATCTTGGTAACACTCTGTAACAGAAGCTGCTAATTAAGATTTTTTTTCAGATTGATTATATGCATAACGTTCTGTGTTAATTATTTAAAGGAATATCATCAGATATTAACCCAATAGGTAATGGAAGAGCGATGTAATTTAAAATAAAAACAAATAAAATTTAATTTTTATGAAAAATTTTTCATATCAGTTTGTTTTCTTTCTTGGATAAAACTTCATAATTAGCTTCGACTTGGTAGGAGTATTAATAAAAAAAAGTAATTAGTAAATTTTAATTAAATAGAAAATATTAAAAAGGAAATAAATATTTAAAAGGATTTATTCTCCAATGAAGAAGAATTTATGTTATTCAAATATATTTAATCATCTTTCGGGCAAAAAAAAAAAAAAAATTACTTTAATTAGTATTAAAATTTGCGTTTTAATATTTTAATAATTGTTGGATTAAAATTAATTTAATGGCATTGTTCATATACGTCAAATTTAATGAAAAATAAAGATTTCTAGAGAATCGGTGATGAACATTTACCACGTTATCTGTCAGGAATCGGGTCAAGATTCTTCATTAACATTTTATTAACTTCTTTTTTTATTATTATTTAATATTTAAATGAATGTAATTCTTAAAATTTTGAATGATTTTTTTGTAATTAAAAAATATATATATTATTAATGTCACTCATATAAGAAAATTTTATAGTAAAATATATTTTTAATAAAATTTATTCTATGCTACTTGATTAATCGAATTTTAAAAAACGTTCTTTCTGTCTTCGGCACTTTTCTTTGTCTTTAAAATATCGATTTTTTTTTTTTTTTTTTTTTTGAATATTTTACAATTTAATTTTTGTTCGAAATTTTCTTAAACGTTTCAAAGTATTATTATTGAATTTATCAAACACATAATCAGTATACGTGGATTCTAAAATACAAAAATTCGATAAGTAAATATTGGTTTTCGAATCATCGCGAATTGTATCTATATTTTTATTCTATTCTTCCAGATTATATAACTTTAGAAATGCATAAAAATGCGATATATCGCGCATAAATCGCGACTAGGATCAGAAATCACGAACTTCAAAAAATAAATATAGAATAAACAAATTGCTATCTCTACAATGCTGACTTTGAGATGAATTTTGGATTTTTTTAATGAAATGTTTGTATTCAGGAAATTTTACAAAACTTTTATCCTTTTTTAAAAAAAATAAAAAAAATATTTGTAAGCAAAATTAAGTTTATGTTTTGTATCATAGAAAAGTTCAACAAAGATGTTTTCTAGCCACTTTGTTAATGATGATAAAAGTCTAATAAAAGAACAATATTTTTGTTTTTATAATTTAAAAAACATTAAATATATTATTATTATTTTTTTTTTAATAAAATTACTTAATCCTTCTCGATTACTAATCATAAACAACTACGTAGGAGATTAATCGCGTAATCCAAATAATCCGATAATCCAAATGGCACAAACTCCCCTAGCGGACAAATTTTGAAATAACTGTGAATTAATGATTAATAAAAACAAACTTCTCGATTAGTCTAATTTAAAACGATCGTTTCGCACTTTTTTTAACTTTAAAATATCGATTTTTTTCTAATTATTTAATTTTTTTTCGAATTTTTCTAAATGAATATTACCGAATTATATATTATTTTTAATTAAATCTAGTTAACATTTTCGAAATAATATTTGCCGAGTCGTCAATTATATCGTCTTTGAATGCTTTTCTCTTACAAGCAAAACTTTGTATTAAAAACAAACTGGTTCTATTCACTGACTGCGTCATTGGGTACACGTGACGTACCCACCGATGCGGTTCGTAACTACCAGAGGGAGTTATCGAACGGATGACGTTTCTTCATAGACATCGACGTCTGAATAACAAGCGCCCAGTATTCGCATTTTAATCGGATTAAATAATTCATTCGCTGAAAGCTAGATTAAAACAATATTTATCCCCGCTAAAACTCGAATTATTATTAAAATATCATCAAAATCGTTAAACAAAATTAAATGTATATTTTACGAGACGGCTTACATTACCAATAAATTTAGCTGCACTAAAAATACGAAAAATTCAAATCTATGTTATAATATAATTTATTTTATGTAAATAGAAAAATTAATATTTTAATTAAAAAGATCGACCCTCGTAAAATTTTTAAAATTTCCACCAGATGGAGCCAATATAAAAAAATGCAAGTAATTTTAACAGAAAAAATATTTGATTGTAAACTTTTTAACGGAAAAAATATTACAGATTCTTTCTTAATTTTAAATTCAAATTTTTAAAAATAATTAGTATAATAATAGTTATGGTTTCTTCTTAATAACAACGAATGCTTTCGAATAACTTACTCGACATCGTTTACAGTTGGTGCTAGATGTTATTCTTACTACTGTATTTAGAAACATAGTTTCTATGGTTCGAAGCTTATTTCCCGCTATAAAACCCCATGAAAACTTTTGATTTGATTCATTGCGTATAAAATTTGCTATAAATTGATATTATTGTTAGATTTTGTTTCACTTTTATTATTAGCGCAATTTTGATGATGTTTAGGAGGCATCTTCCGATCGAGATACTTTTAATGCCTGACTCGTGTCGGATATATAACTTTTTTATAATATTGAATTATTTTCAATACTGTTTCGGATGTACTTTTAATATGGCTTTAGTGGTAGATTATCTGTTGCTAAACTTTTTTGTAATGTATATTTTTAATCGTTTTAAAAACAGTTTTGTATAGATTATACGATTGCGAGTAAAATAATTCCGATACTGTTTTGAATATATATTTTTCTATGGCTTAAATATTCATTTGAAAATTTTTTCACGCAGTTATCGGATATGAAAATTTAATTAAATGATATTAATGATAGAACAGTCTTTGTTTATCACGGTTTTCATCAGAGATCCAGTTGGACGGGAGAGTTTTGATGGTTATACAAATGTTCAGTTTGAATATCGAGTTATAAAAGAATGTAATTATAGTAATGATTATGTCGTGCGTCGATACCGCCATATGCAGTATTTATTAATCATTTATTCAGTATTTTATGGAATATTAACAACACTGTCACCGGTGTGAAGAAGTCCAGACATGCCAACTTGTCTATTTAATTAATTTATTAGGAAAGAAAGCGCTGTTTCGTTATTGTACAGTTTATCGAAAGTAATTAAAAATTAATCGACCCGCACCGAAATTGAATACAAAAATGCAACGGCATTCATATTTTATCTGGAAATTACTTCACATTTATCGTTTATGTAACAACAGTTGGCATTTTATGCCGATCAAAATGTCAATTTTGTTTACTTCCATACACCGCATCGTTCTTTAGCCGATTGTAAACGTAAAAAAAAAAGCTGAATAAATAAGTAAAACCGGGAATTAAATTCTTAAAACAACAGAAATTTCGTAAGCCTTTTATCATTTTTTAAATTAATTCCATTATAGAAGTTGTTTTCGTATTTTCCTTCATTTTAGCGAGTTGGCGTAAATATTTAAAGTAAAAAAATTATACTGTATTAATTTTTTAACACAAATCATTTTTATTTTTTTTATACATCGATGAAACTGGAGAAAAACAAAAAAAAAAAAAAAACAACCCTAATACGGTATATAAAATATTGCCATCTACCGTTAAAAAAAAGAAAATTATTTCATTAATTTTAATTGCTTTTTTTAAATAAATGGCATTTAATTACGTGTTTTAAAAAGAAAACACATACTTTAGGGTCTTATTAATGGTAACAGTTTACTTCATCGGAATTTTTATAAAGGAAATGAAAACTGCGGCGAGGAATTCTCAGTCTGGTCCGATAATAAGATAAATATCTCGTCTTCCGTTATTAACAACAGAAATTGAATTAGAATGGTTGAAAAGGAGAATAAACTACCCTCATTTTGCCACATGCCGAGACCGGAAATGCATCACGCTGCGAACTCGTGCGGTGACGTCATGGCCGAAATGGTCACGTGCGCTCTCATGGACCATCGTTTCCTGTACGTTCCAAATTTTCGCTCGACTATAAATAACTATTCACTCAAGCCTTTCTTACCGGAAAGTTATCTGCGAGCTTCGTCTCCTCTAAAAATTGCTTATTGTTTTTATTTATTTTCCGCATGAAAGAGAATTTTGCGCGTCCCTAATTCCAAATTCAAGAATTGTATATACATTATCCATTTCCTCGCTATGGTCAAAATATACAGTTGATGATTCAAACGTCCTCCACTACTGCAATTCAAATCCCTATCGCTCCTGTATATTTACTTATTCGCAACTTCTTATTAACTTTATACACATAGATAAACATGGATTTATGTCATTTTCTAAATAGAATTCTCGATATAGAGTTAGTTATTTACGTCGTGCTCCTTACTAAGTGAGTTAGAGTTCTAATGCATTTCTCCAAACTGATAGATCTAGCATTTTTTAAAACGAATATTCATTTCTTTCGCGACTTCCGACAAAATTCTTAATTTTTGCGCGTAGTTTAATAATGATCGAATAAAATTATTCGGTTCCAGCTGTCGAAACTCGAGTTTTTTTCTTTTTAATATAATCGATGGTGATAAAAATATCCAACTATTAAGAAAATAATAAAAAAAAAGAAATTAATGTTGAATAGAACTCTCGAGTTTTCCTCGACATTTACGAGTAGAAAGGTGTTTTTATAATTTATAAAAATACGTAATCGTGACAGGAATAAGGACAAGATATATGCCAGCTCAAAATCTGACTCTCTAAGGTCAAATTTTGAGCTCGAAAACACGATTTCTTGTGTGACTCGTTAAGTCTGATCCAAATATCCATATCTAGGATCTGTTAATACAGTTTAATGAAATTTTTGACATTGCTAGATTAAATACATAAATATCAAAAATTATATTAAACTGTAGTAACAGATCCTAGATATAACAATAGTTAAATACACTAGCACATTCCTAGACATTTCACTTCCTTTTTTTTGGATGAAGAAAGCCAATCAACAGAATATCAAACATATTTTCCATGGCATAGCTACCATAGAACAAAGAATACTCTAGATGTTCGGGATGCTAACATACTATAGTATACGGCAATAAATTATATTTAACCTTTACTTCTAATAAATGCAACCAAATTTATATTTACAACAGTTAAAAAGAATTATTTATAAACTTTTCGATATTTAATAGCGTATTAATAATGCATCTAGATACAAAATTAAATTTAATTAAACTTTATAAGATCCTCACTGGTATTAATTTATACTAATACGTATCGTTTCACTCTAATTATACAAAAATATTAGAAAAGTTTTCTGCTCTAAGAAAAATACTTTAAAAAATTTGAACAATGCGAAGATCGAAATCTGTGGATAATGCCATACTTTGCCATTTTTTTTTATTTAAAAAAAAAAAGCTAGATAATAATGATAAAATAGAAATTCCGGAATAAAAGTAATTTAAATTAAATCTTAATTATTTAATTTATTAAACAATACGAAATCTTGATGGTAATTCAAATTTTAAAAAATGAATAAATTAATAAACATGGAAGACGTTATCGTCACTTGGATTGTTAATATTTATTATCTTGCAAAAAATTCGAAAGATAAAAGGTAGAAGTAAAAAATCAAACTTAGATCTGTCGAATGGCTCGATATGAAAAATCTTATCCAACCAGTTAGTGTGTGTATATATATATCGAGCATTGTCGATAACTTGTAAATATAATTCTCTATCAGTTCACGTGATTAGCGAAGTATATAGTATTTACATCCGATCGACGTCATTTTGCACACAGTATATTTAAATAGTGGGCCGTAAAATATAATTATTTATAACGACAATCGATTAATAAACTATAAAATTTTAATTTTAATATCGCGAAAACGTAAATACTTTTTTAGTTTACATTCGAAGAAGAAGAAACTATTTCGTCATTTCCGACTCGTTTTCGTTTATTATGGCGATGCGCTATTTTTTTCTTTTTTTTTTTGTTTGTTTTTTTTAAATTAAAGCGATTTTAGGAAACAGTCGAGCATAAATATTACTAATCCAGATAGCGGTCGCATTTAATACTTTAACCGGAAAGGGGATGGTCGGATGCACGTTGTCACGTGGTACCAGGTGTGCGTTCGTTCATCTAATATCACGCTCCAGGGAACAATTGAGTGCGAGGCCCTTTCCTATCCGAACCCACCCCTCTTCTTCCGCCTCCCCCTGACCGGAAGCGAGGCGGACACAGCCTCCTTCCTGTTTCCCGACGACGTCTGGTCTTTTCACTTCTTCCATCGCTTCTGAGGCGAACAGCACGTGTAGCGCCAGCTCCTTCAATATGAAACAGAGGTTAGTATCTTCGCTCCATTTTAACCTAGTGTTACGCTATACTATCAATAAGTTAGTATATACGATATTCACGTAACTCACCTACGTACTACGGTTACGACTTTTAACGTTTTATAAAATATTCTAGAAAGTTAAACGATTCGAATGCGTGTTGTAGGTTCTATACTTATATTATTGAAATTTTAACTCACGTTACTTTAAGTTCTGAGGTAAATTTTAACCACGTACGTATTAAAAAATGGCTAAAATTAAATTTACCCTTTTTAATTTTTCGAATTTACTCGGATGTGTTTACGTAATGAGTTACACGACGTCATAGTTAAACGGATGACGCGAGAGGAAATGACGTCGCTTTAAACGGTGACAATGCGATTAATTAACATTTATTTTGAAATTCGAATGCCTCTTCTGAAATTCGTTTAGAGTATCGATCGATTTTTTTCTATCATTCGAGCGCCGCTCTTAGGTAAGATGCCAGTCTTTTTTTGCTATTTCGACAGAAACATTTAAAGAATTCTCGGAATTTTCTCGGTATAAAAGCGAGCATTTTCATTTGCACGAGACAGGAAACCAACTTTGACCCATCTAGATGAGCTCAAAGTTCAAGCGATGTGACCTTGTTACATCAGACGAGAAACTTCCTTATAAACAAATAAATGCGGAATTTTTACCGCTTAAAAATTCTTTGTATGTAGTCAAAAAGATCGCTATCGAGCGAGGAATCGCTTTTTTCTTCCCTTTTGCACCGTTGGTTTTTCTCGAAAGTAAGTAATTATGTTTTTGTGCTACATGGCGACGTTACCGCCTACGTCATAAAACACACAAAGCGCATTATAAAAAAATCAAAATATTCTTATCAGTTGCAAAGCGGAATATGCAATTTCAAAGTCGCTCTAAGAACATTCGAGTAACATTACAGACAAAATTTTGATTTAATTTGAATCTTAAAACATTAAAAAGCGTAGCGGTAAGAAATTTTTGTAGCTGTAGTTAAGCATAGAATTATAACGCAGTTTGCAGTTCGCGTATGCATAAATCAAAAACTGCTCATAAAATGTTTTCTGAACGTCAATGCGGATGCTTGCATAGAATCCGATAGGATTTATTATTTGTGCAAGAACACAGTTTTCATTTATTCACGCACGTTGCATGATATTTTTTCGAACAATTACGAGTAATTAAGCGTATACAATAACAAATAATCTATAAATTTAATAAGACTTGCCTACATAGTACCATAGATAGGTCACATCTGTATTGACTCGCAAAATTAGTTATATGGAATTGATTCTGAACTATATATGGACTTTTTTTAAAAGTTGATACTTGTATTAAAATACGTTACCAACGAGGATATTTTTGCATTTCGAACGTGCTTCTTCGAGGCTAAAACGTGTCGGAAAATCAAGCCAATTGATAATTTTGATGACGACGATAAAAGCAATTTAAATTTGAATTTAAAAAAAATCGGGGAAAACTTTCTAGAATTAAAATTAAGAGGAAAATGTTACATTAATTCAGATTTAGATGATAGATGATAATACCGAATAATACAGAAACAAAGAGCAATAAATTTTCATCCGACTATATACGTTCGGAGATTTTTAATTAGCCGATTTGCAAATGTTTTTCGTATAATCTCCGGGTTTTTTTTTTTGTAAAGGTAAAAGGCGACACCGTTCGGTAATTTCCTCCCCTCCTTCACTCACGCATCCCAGGAAAATGTCGAAATTTGCTAACATTGGCTGTGTGGACATTTGCCAAACGTGTATCGCCTGCCCTCCTACTTAACCTAAATGATATCTTTTTCCCACCCAAACTCAGCAGGAAATGACGACCATAAGAAACTACAGATGGTAAGCTGAGGTAACGTTTTCCATATACTTAACAGTTCTCAGAAAGTCAGTGACTCATTTATAACACCAACTTGCTCACCCACATGATAAGAAGTTCTACAAATATTCCACAACACCGGATGTCCAATAAATGAAAACTGTTTTACTCCATCCTGTTTTCGAAATTTCAAAGTACACACTCATGCTTACTTAGCTAATTTTATTCTGGTAGAATTATTTTCGGGTGTGTCTAACAAAACTTGCACAGGTTCCCCTATTTTCCGATAATCCCCGAATCTGTACAGCTACTTTGTTTCAGGTTATGTAGAATCCTTGACCCTAATAGCTGCTGGAGATAGCTTTTACGGAAGTTATTTGCAGTACACAATATTTTTTTTTAACACGCTTAGATTGCATGTGCAGAGAAATGTAAAGCCGTTAGTGGAACGACTTTTTTTATTTTGTAATAAATTTCCGTATTAGCGGGCTTTAGAAAGACCGTCTAATGCAGTACAGCATATTTATTGCAGAAGCTAGTCGAAGTGACTTTTTCCCGCTTTTTTCTTTCTGAAAGCCTTAGGGTGTGTTAAGAGGCAGCAGATGGGGAATGCCTACGTACCGGAAGCAAAGGACAGCCTGTCCTACTTCCGCAGTTGTCCTTGAGAAGGGGAGTGGGAGTGGGCACGCGCCTGTCCCCAACGCCAAACAATGCCAGTTGAGGGCCCAGGTGTGACTCAGTTCCTTTCATAATTTTGAACGGAGGGATGGGACAAACAGAATCCCCGCACGTGTTCCTTGGTAGATGTTGTCTCAACCATCCGGACTGGGAGCAATAAAAAAGAAAAGAGAAAAACTTATGTGTCTACACATTGTTGTTCGCTCCTTCCCAGATTCATTGTGTTCACCACAATCGCCTTCACCGGGGATTCATTTTAAATATCGCTTTATCAACGTATTGTTGATAAGGATGATTTCTACTTCGGAAAAAATGGCAGACTTTCCTGTGTGCGTACGAGTGTTATGTGCGCAGCTGCGCTTTATAATTACGTATAGGTAGACTCTAGAATTATCATCCTACATGCTATTTTCACAATGGAAAATTTAGCAACTTATGCGATCCGGTTATTCCTGATTTTATTTATAGTTGCTTTCATACTAAGGAATGATCATTTGCCATTCTGCAGCCGTCCGGGATAACAACAGGCAGGTGGTTTGGCAGTGGGTTGTGCTCGCGTCGAAACGATTCATCTACAAGATCACGTGATAAGGGCCAGGTGACGTCTGCCCGACCCGCGCCAGGAGCGTAGCAGCTGGTAGCTTTTTAAACAAAAGTGCTAGCGCTTGTTGCAACTCGTGACGCTCCCGTCTTGCCAAAAAAAACCACCCTTCATTTAAAACTGCGAGCTAATGTTCCTTGTTAGAAGTAAACCGAAGCTTGCAAACTGAAGACGTTCTTTTTTAATTCCAGCATGAACAGTCCAGTGATGCTGCAGACCACATACTTGAATGATCCCTGTCGCATTCCACCTTTGTCCCTCCTCACCAACGATTCTTGGGAACAATGCTGCCTCACTAAGGAATTTTTGGCTTAAGGGCCACACTAAAATAGCTTCAGATTATGCGGAAACTTTGCCTCAAGGTAAGTTAAACCGTAGCGTGATGTTTCTTCAGCACGCTTTGTTTCTCTTGTATTTTTTAGCTAATCAGGACGTTGCTATTGTTTACAGATCCGAGACAATGGACGCGCCAGGATGTGGCCCACTGGTTACATCAAGTGACAACACGTCACCATCTTCCCGAAGTGCAATTAGATCGTTTTTTGATGAATGGAAAAGCGTTGTGCCTGATGACTATCGACATGTTTGTGCAGCGTGTGCCTTTAGGAGGAAAACTACTGTATAAGGACTTTCAGTTACGTCTTAGTAGTGTTTTGTACAGTTGATTAATTTAACAAATGCTCTAATACGATACAGACAACTAAGGATCCGTCGTTCGTATTAGACTCTATTGGAGTAAGGACTCCGCTAGTCAACGAAATCTCAGTATTTATTTAAATTCCAGACAGCTATTGATTAAAAATGCACTTTCAGTTATTGTGTAATCTACTTTACTGTTTTTCTGAACAAGTTTTTTTTAATGTTCTTTCGTGAGCAATAGCAGCTATGTAAATATTTTTGTGAATAAAACTTGAATATAGTAAACATTTTGTGTCTACAGTATTTAGGTTAAATATCTTTGTTCTAAGAGATAGACCTATAGCATTTGCCAAGTTAATCTTTAGAGTTATCGAATTATAAATTACAAAAAAAAAAAAAAAAATCCGGTATTCCTTCTGTTTCATCAAGAGAGCAATATGCGGATTCATCCGAAGTAGAGAGAGTAAACATAATCGCTGAATCATACCCGATATATGAACAATATAATATACATCGGGCATAATTTTAACAAGTAAACAAGTTAAACAGTTGCTTAAAATGTACGTTGATCTGGTAATAAATTATAAATACGACGAGAATTTATTATTCATCACCATGAGTACTTTAATCCTATTAAAATATGCATTTGTCAAATGTACGGCTTAAAAAAAAAAGGTGTTACAGCTTATAAAAACATAAAAGAGTAACATTACAAAAATATTTTGAATATATGTAATATATTCAAAATATTTTTATGAATTTCAATATCGTATATGAAAAAAATTTTGTTTGTGTTTTAAAATATTTCTAATAGATGGAGCCAGATGTTTATAATTTGCATGGTAATTTCTTATATTTATTTATTTTTTTTTTTTTGTTGTTGTTAGGTTCGACTTATTTCGCGAACGAAATAGATCGTCAACACACAGAAATATTGAAATTTTAGTTTTAAAATTAATAAAAATTATGAACATTTAAAAAATAGTTTTATTAAACTAACGAGAGATGTCGCTAGCGTATCTTCTGTAAGTATAGCGACCTCTCGCGAATTTATTAAAATACCCTCCATATAAACAGGGAAGCGTCATCGGAGGAAAAAGCTCACGCTAAACCCTCCATATTAAGAAGTGAAGAAGAAGAATAAACAGGGAAGAAAAAGAATTTATTAAAATGTAATATATTTTAACGACGTTTATAAGAAAGAATGCACACAACGTATGATCCCGCTGGAGATAAAAGTCGACTAGACAGGTCGTGTGGCGTAGGTAGTTGCCGACGGCCATCATTGTAGCCTCAATCGCGTGTCCCTACAAGGAATCGGACGCTTCACCCTGTCCACGTCTCTCAGTACGGCCCGAGGTGGGATTCTATACAGACATAGGGCCATCCAATAGGCTTATCCGCCTGTTAGCATCTCTTTCTTTTGGTGTTCGGAGGCGTAAATCTTTAGGACGTGCCTTCAGAGGGTGGTAGGGGAAGGAATAACAAAAAAAAAAAAAAAAGAAATTTATATTATTTTTTTAAAATATTTATATTCAATATCGATTATAAATAAGAGATAAATGTTTAAAATAAAATTCTTGTATGGGAATAGACCAGAAATTTATTTATTGTTAGGAATTTTTGCCTCCCGTGGATAGAGTTACAGAATAACCCATTCTTTCCCCGCGTGTTGTCAGAGATTTAGACAGATCCTGGTCATTCTAGCTCTTTTTATAGACTATAATGATAGTTTACGAGACACTATAAGTATATATATTTCCCTAAACAACTAACTATACTTTTTATTTGCCAATATTTTAAAAATTCGATTATACCAGTAAAGTTATCAAAATAAATCGATGCGTACGATCAGAATCCAGTAAAAATATCAGTAGATTAAGTTTTAATAAAACACGAAACAACGAAACTATCGGAATGGTTTTCAAAAATTCGGTGTTTTAGAAGTCGTATAATTTTTTAAAATGCGATAAGGATTTTAATATAAATAATAAGAATGGATAAATGAAAAAAAAAAAAAATGCTTGGGGAGTGAATAATTGCTATCTACGAAGATAAATCTGCATAATTTAATACCTATATTTTAAAATTTGTAGTTTCGCTCTTAAAAAAACAAATTTTATTCTACGCGATATAAATTTACTACGTATTTAAGTTTATATTTCTTTACTTAAAAAAATCGCATTTACGTTCATTGGAACGATCAATTTTTACAGAGATGACTGTGAATACAGCGCTTACTCTTAAGCGAAATAAGCGAATAGTAATTTAAAAAAATTCAAAATCTAATTAGTATAAAATTATTTTTTATATTTGTAATTAATTTACATTTTGTTTTCCAAATGAATAAGGAAACATCGTTTCCTGAAAATTAAGCATCGAATGCAATCTATACAGAAGCAGACAGACAGCGAAAAACTTTTCCAAAATATATACAGGGTTTAAATTATCTCCTTCAAAAAAACTACACTACGATGCAGATGACATTCAGGCGATTAAAATGATATAAGACACTTGGGGTCCCAAATCGCAAGCAATGCCGTAAACTGAACCTCAAACTAAGCTGAATGGCGTGGCGTGGCGTGGCGCTGCGTAGCACGAGGCAAGTGTGGGCGGCTATGTTAGCCCACTTGCCTCGTGCTACGCAGGCTGTGTTCGCGCGGCGCAGCCAGGCTGCGCCGGGCCGCGCCGCGCGAAAACAGCCGCCCACACTTGCCTCGTGCTACGCAGCGCCACGCCACGCCACGCCATTCAGCTTAGTTTGA